>VYZS01009673.1:6595-29580 GCA_013400695.1 Neodrepanis coruscans | reverse complement strand
TGCAATGCCACCTGTGCCGCTGAGAAACTCTGTGCCGAGACAAGGAGATATGCAACTCCGATGACCAACAAGCCCCAAAAGAGAAAGATGGCCTCTGAGATTGCTGTTTTATTGTGAGACAATCCCACGTGATCTCAGAGTCCCTCCCAGGCACAGATCACCTCCAGACTGGCTAAACAGCACCCGGGAACCACACNAACAGCACCCGGGAACCACCCCTCTGTGAGATCTCGCCACTAGGCAAAATGGTGGTTCTTCCCATCAGACTGCCACGCGGCCAGAGCCTGAGGGGGAAGATAGGGCCGTCCGTGGGCACTGTGGGGCACCCTGGGGACCTTGGACACCGGCACTAGGTTTCCCTCACCCTGTGCTAGTGGCAGCCATTCGTGGTGGGGTGTTTCCCTTGTCGTGAGGGCTGCCAACAACTCGCTGCTCAGTGCCGCGTTTCAAGTGCATGGGAAACCCATTGCACATGTGTGCAGCACCAAGAGCAGCTGAGCCGAGCCTGGCAGTGCTCAGTGGCAATCCCCTGCTGCTGCTGACAGCCACGGCAGCATCGTGGTCGCAGCAGGTAGGGGATGGACCTAGGCTGCCACTGCCGCCCGGCGGTGAACTGGCATGGGAAAAGGGGAGGCGGCTGTCGCCTCTGCCAGCCCACGGGGGCACCCCTCCCCTGGTATGGACAGGCGGGGAGGCGGCGGGTGCTCCCCACTGCTGCTGGAATGGGACAGGGGCAACCCCTGCCCTGGCACCAGTCGAGGCGGTGGGACAGTCCCCGCACCACATTTGCTGCTGCTGCCAGGCTAGCCTCCCCTTCCCAGAAAATTCACTAAAAACTTTCAAAAAAATCCCCAAACCCCCTCCCCGTCCCTCAGTAGAGAGGAGGAAAAAAAAGGATAAAGGGAAAACAGTTTTAACTTCAGGAACTTCGTTTTCACCTCATAACAATGGTTGGGGCCAGGTGGGGATCAGTCTCTTCTCCCAGGCAACCAGCAGTAGGACAAGAGGGCACAGTCTTAAGATGTACCAGGGGAGGTTTAGGTTGGACATTAGGAAGAAGTTCTTTAGAGAGGGAGTTCTTGGGCATTGGTATGGTCTGCCCTGGGAGGCGGTACAGTCACCATCCCTGGAGATATTTAAAAGAGACAAGTAGACAAGGTGGTGTTAGGTGAAAAGTTGATCTCAGAGGTCTTTTCCAGCCTAGCTGATTCTGCGATTCTCAGGTACTTTTGGGAATGTTCCTATGCAGGTCCAGCAGTTGGACTTGACAACCCTTGTGAGTTCCTTCCAACTCAGCATATTCTGTAACTCTGTGATTTGAAATAGATCACACTGCTGGGGCTAAGCAATTAAGAAACTTAGTAAGTTTCTTATTTTCATTTTTTTCAGTTTAAAGCTGGAAGCAAAATGGGCTACAAGCCTAATACATCCCGCCTAAGCCTAGTAATAACCCTAACCCTAACACTAACCCTAACCCTAACCCTGGGCCACAGGAGGAAATCTGAAAAGCACTTTACCAAGACTGGAAGATGCGTGATGGGAAGATTTTGTAAGGGACAGGATATTTCTCTCATTTTTGGACAAAGTCCTGAGCTCTTGAGGACAAGAGATACTTTTCATGGCTTGAACTACACACTGTTAACACTGAACAAAAGGACTTGATAACTTCTTTCATCTGGAAGAATCTCCAAAGGTATATGGGGTAAATTTGCTGATGACACTACATTGGGAGGAGCTGTTTACTCCCTTGAAGGCAGAGAGGCCCTGCAGAGAGGCCCCAGCCAATCAGAGTCCTGGGCAATCACCAACTCTATGAACTTTTAACAAAGACAAGTACTAGATTATGTATCTGGGATGGCGCAAACCCTGGACAGATGGTGAATGAGACGCTGGAGAGCAGCACTGCAGAAAAGGTCCTAAGGTTTCTGGCTGATGGCAAGTTGAATATGAGCCAGCAGTTCCCTGGCAGCCAGGAGGGTCAACCGTATCCTGGGGGACATCAGGCAAAGCATTGCCAGCTGGCTAAGGGTGGTGATTTTCCTGCTCTACTCTCACTGGTGCACCCTTACCTCAAGTCCTTTGTACTTTTGGGCACCACAATGTAAGAAAGATATTAAGCTATTAGAGAGTGTTCAAAGGATGGCCACAAAAATGGTGAAGGGTCTGGAGGCGAAGTTGTATGAAGAGTCACTGAGGGCACTGTTCAGGCTGGAGAAGAAGAAACTAAGGGAGACATCATTCCAGTTACAACTTCCTTGTGAGGAGAAGCAGAATGGCAAGCACCAATTCATTCTCTCTGGTGACCAGAGCTAGGACCTGAAGAAATGGCATGACCTTGTGTCAGATGAGATTAGGTTGAATATTAAAGTTTTTTCATCAAGATAATGGTTGAGCACTTGAACAGGTTTCCCAGAGAAGTTGTCACAGCACCAAGCCTGCTAGAGTTCAAGAAACATTTGGACAATGGTCTCAGGCACATGGTATGATTCTTGGGGTCGTCCTGTGCAGGGCCAAGAGTTGAACTTTGACGATCCTTGTGGGTCCCTTTCAAATCAGGAAATTCTGTGATTCTATGATTCTGGGAATCTTTGAATTTTAAGCTGAGTTTTTTTGACAAATACTGAAGTGTTGCTGTTTCCTACAAAAGAAAAATACTTTTGTATTTTGATAAAACTCAAAAGAGACCACTTTCATTTCCCCCTTTGAGTTAGACATGCCTTCTCCTACTCACTCTGTAGCACAGAAAAACAAATTCAAAAGCCTTAAGTGTCTAGTTTGAATCTTATCTGATCTTCAAACACTAGCATTGCCTCTGTGTTCTGTAAACAATCCTACGCTGTGATTTGACTGAGATGCACTGTGTATGTCTGTCATGCTTATTATATATTTATTTTAGCATTTAAAGTCAGATACCAGTCCCAGATCATAGGCTTATTGTACTACTGTTCCTTAGTCATGTTAGTAAAACCCATGGTGGATATGTCTGTAAAAACTTCCTACTTATCTGAGTCCATCAGCAGGGAACAGTACCATATTGCTGAATTTTATATTGCTACAGACATAGCATTTTTGTGGCAGTCTCATATTGTTAATTTGCTTGCCAATAAATGTAATAAATTTTAGCCTTCAAAAGTATTATATTTGTGTTTCAAGATGTTTTCTTGTAAAAAACGCATATTTTGCTTTTTTTTTTTTTTTGTGTGTGTATTTTTAATCCAATTGATAACTCTGTAAGGTCACCTGTTAGCCCTTGCTGGGGCACACAAAATAATTGAGAGTTGTAGGATAATGAAAATTATGTCAGGAAAGAAAAAGAAATACAGTACACATTACACATACAACAAACAAGCAACAGAATCTGAAATTAGAATTACTGTGCAATCATAATCACTGTTTACCTCAATATAATTTCTGAGGGTTAAATTCTGCCTGTCTCTGGTCACCAGCAGTATCAAATAGATAAATACATTTCTAGAATGAACATTTACAAATTGATTAACTCATCTGCTGGCTGTTGGTTATTCCAATTGATATAACAGACAGAACTAAATAAAAAACCCAACTTATTTTAATACATCTGAAAGGAGAAATGTTGTAAACTCTATTTAACAAGAGTTGAGGGGACTTAAGGATCTAATTTATGTTCTTCTATCATTGTCAGTATGTCATTTATCTCTGTGTAACACTACTCTACAAAGTCCTAACAAATACTTTTGTTAAAGGAATTTACACATGTCTTACATGGAGCTAGCAAGTATTATATGGCACATTTGTTTAGATGAATAACGAGTCCAATAATTTTTAATGCCAGGGCAAATACTAATACGTCCCTCATCTTTCTTGCAATGCGAAAAAGTTACACTGAATGATATAGCAAAGGACTTACACAGGTCCTGCTAAAACCTCCCATTGATTTCTGTGTCTTTGAAGTAGTCTTCATATACTGCATAAAACAGCAATTACTTATGCCAGTCTTTTAGCTTTTGGAGTAGATGTTCAAAAGGAGTTCAAAATCATTAATACCTCTTAAACTTCTTCAAAACCATTGGTTTCCATTTTTATTAGTGCAACTTGTGGTAGGCTTATCACTGTTAAACAGTAGAAAAAAATGGTGTTTTAAGACTACTCAAGGAAAATTTTTTTTTCCTTTGAAAAAACGTATTTCTGATGAACATATAATTTTCTTGTGATGCAAAGGAAAAATAATTTATTGGTCAGATCTTTGTGGGAAATAAATATAGTAAAAAATTCTACCTAAAACCTCTTTACATATTATCACTGTAATCCTCAGGAAAAGAAACACTTAGACATGTCTTTTCATGGAAAAATTTCTTCAAGGATGGAGAACATTTACCCAGTCAAACCGCAATAACATCTACCGCTATTGCTAGTGACTAATTTCTTATTCACAAACTATTTGTTTCAGGATGGCTACAGAGTTTAAAGCAATGTAAATCTTCTTAGAAGTCCATTTGCAACACTGTTGTGTCCAGATCCAAAAGAAATCCCTCTTTTTTCATCCAGGTAAACTACAGAGAACAGGCACAAGATAACCAGCCTATGCCATACAACTAACAGCACATCACACCATCACACTAAGAGTAGGTGGTGACAGAGTGGTTTCTGTTACTCTTTCTCTGTAGGAGTTCTGGCATATTTCATATCTTTGTCTTCCGGTATAGGTCTACTGTGTCAATAGGATTATTTTCTCTTTCCTTCCTCTTATATGCAGTCTGACTCAAGGCTTGAGCTCCAGATGTTTTATTATTGTCATCTTGGATTGCTGCACCTGTTTTCTGCCCATAATTGTAAGTCTGAATGCTTCTGGCCTCTTGGTTCAGTTGTTTTGTAGGCTGGATTATCAATTGCTTGCCAGGGGTGACTGTATGAGCATATGGGATAGATGCTGCTGTGTGGAGATCTTCTGTTTTGGAAGCTCTGTTTGTCAGCAACTCTTGGCAGCCCTCACTTGGTTTGGTAATCTGCTAGGACCCCATAGGCCTCATCAAAGATGAAATGAAAGAGCTTATCTGTTGGCCTGACTGCCAAATCCTGCCTGCATCCCAGGTCACACTGCTTTGCTTCCTCAGTCCTCCAGTGGAGACTAGAGTGCTGACTATCCAGTTCTTCCTAGCTAAGCCATTTCTCGTTTTCACTTTGGAGTAACTCAGCTGTCATATCCCACTATCCCTAGATTTTCTGTATGGTTTTAGGGCACAGCACACTTGACACTGCAAAGTATTTCAGGGCCACAGACAATGTAAACTTACTGAGACCAGGAATCATAGGAATTGTACAAAAGCAGGAATTCATTCTCCAACAGAAGATACCAATGTTCTCTAAAGAAGGAACATGGGAAGAACTATTCAGATATTTTATTATATATGAATTTATATGTAATATACTGTTAGGTCTCCTTTATTTAGGATCTACCATTTAGAACTCAACATTGACATACTGTTTTTATTAGTTAGTAGCCTCTGGATAAGGACAAACACTGGCTAATGATGATTCATTCTCTGAGTACTTTCTTTTCTCCATAATGTTCACTTTTAGAATTATGATGAATATAGTTACCTCAACTTGTTTCTGTTAATTGGCAAAAGAACTTAATTCAGCATAGACCTGGAGAGTATTTTCTAGTTCAATCATTTATTATTGTCACCAGAGATACTAGTCTGAAATTTTCAACGGGTACCACGACAGAGCCTCTTCTCCATGGTAGTCTAAAGTCAACACACTTAACATGAGAAGGGAAAGAGCTGTTAATAGAGAATATGACAACTGTTGGAGCCTGAAACAAGCACTTAGTAGTGATCCAAGACCACCTGAATTTGCTAATTCTTTGTTTTGGATAGATATGTTTCCAAAAACTACTGTGATGAAAATTAAATCTTTGGTTTCTGATTGCCAAAGCTAGGTTATTTGAGTGGAGGTTTTTGTTTATTCATTTGTTTGGTTTTGGGTTTTTTTGTATCCTTATTTAAAAATGGGTACTTTTGTTCTTTTGTCTACAGCAGCACTGTAATTTAGGATTCCCTCTGTGAATTCTTTTTCTCGTTTCTCTAAATCCAAACTAATAAGTTACCAGCAATTAATATCAAGTATATTTAAATTTCAGTGTGACTCAAAAACATTCTTGTGGAGGGTTCCTTTTCAATCCTGTAGAAGAGGATGCTCTGAAATTCAGGAAATTCTGAATAAAGAACTAAAACAAACCACATAAACCAAAAAACCTGGCACCTCTCATTAAACAATACCTTAATTCTATAATATTTACCTTTGTTTTTGGAAATAACTAAAAAAAAATGAACCCCTTTCATCTCCCATTGGTAAGGACTTACTGTAGCACATAGCTAGTGCTGCTGCTTTATACAGGTTCATAGTATTACTCTGGAACTTTTACTGATGAAACTTTGTCCATTGAGCCTAAGGTGGGAGGGATTATTGCAGCTAATATGTCACTTTAAATTGCCAAAAGTACATCTTGAAAAGATGATGAAACCAACAGTTTGTTAAGTCTCAAGTGCTGTTTAATGTGTTTACCAATGACCTAGATGAAGGGATAGAATGTACCCTCAGCAAGTCTGCTAATGATGCAGAACTGGGGAGAGTGACTGATACACCTGAAGGCTGTGCTGCCATTCAGCGGGTACTTAATAGGCTGGAAAACTGTCTGGAGGGAAACCTAATGAGGTTCAACAAAGGCAGTGTAGGGTCCTGCACCTGAGGAAGAATAACACCAAGCACCAGTGCAGGTTGGGGGCTCACCTATTAAAGAGCGGCTTTGTGAAGAAGGACCTGTGAGTCTTGGTGAGTGACAAGTGGACCATAAGTCAGTATTGTGCCCTTGTGACCAGAAGGGCCAAAGGTGTCCTGGTTTGCATTGGCAGGAGTGTGGCCAGTAGGTCAAATGAGCAGATCCTCTCCTTCTACTTGGCCCTAGTGAGGCCACATCGGGGATATTGTGTCCAGTTCTGGGCTCCTTAGTATAAGAAAGGGAGTTACCGGAAACAAAGTTGTGGAGAGCCTCAAAAATATTTAAGTGCCTGGAACATCTCTCTTATGAGTAGAGGCTGCAGGAGCTAGACCTGTTTAGTCTGGAGAAGACTGAGAGGGGATCTCATTAATGCATGTAAGTATCACAACTTTTTTCAGGGTACACAAAGACAGGACAAGAAGCAGTTGCCATAAACTAAAACACAAGAAATTTCACTCAACATGAGGAAAAGCATATTTAAATTGAGGGGACAAAACACTGGAACAGGCTGTCCAGGGAGGTCATGTCTCTCTGGAGACATTCAAATCCTGCCTGGTTGAGTTCCTGTGTAACCTAATATAGGTGACTCTGCCTTGGCAGGCATGTTGGACTAGATGATTCAGAGATCTAGATGATTCCCCTTCAAACCCTAAAAAATCTGTGATTCTGTGAGGTGTGCCGCTGAAAAAGACATTAAACTTTTACAATGATGTCTAAGAAATATTATGTTTCCAGTTCCCCAGCAAATCACATGAAATATTGAGAGGAAGAAAAGAACCTCCAAGTAAAATACTTCCTTGTTTAAAACTGTTTTTTTGTGGTGTANCTATAATATTTACCTTTGTTTTTGGAAATAACTAAAAAAAAATGAACCCCTTTCATCTCCCATTGGTAAGGACTTACTGTAGCACATAGCTAGTGCTGCTGCTTTATACAGGTTCATAGTATTACTCTGGAACTTTTACTGATGAAACTTTGTCCATTGAGCCTAAGGTGGGAGGGATTATTGCAGCTAATATGTCACTTTAAATTGCCAAAAGTACATCTTGAAAAGATGATGAAACCAACAGTTTGTTAAGTCTCAAGTGCTGTTTAATGTGTTTACCAATGACCTAGATGAAGGGATAGAATGTACCCTCAGCAAGTCTGCTAATGATGCAGAACTGGGGAGAGTGACTGATACACCTGAAGGCTGTGCTGCCATTCAGCGGGTACTTAATAGGCTGGAAAACTGTCTGGAGGGAAACCTAATGAGGTTCAACAAAGGCAGTGTAGGGTCCTGCACCTGAGGAAGAATAACACCAAGCACCAGTGCAGGTTGGGGGCTCACCTATTAAAGAGCGGCTTTGTGAAGAAGGACCTGTGAGTCTTGGTGAGTGACAAGTGGACCATAAGTCAGTATTGTGCCCTTGTGACCAGAAGGGCCAAAGGTGTCCTGGTTTGCATTGGCAGGAGTGTGGCCAGTAGGTCAAATGAGCAGATCCTCTCCTTCTACTTGGCCCTAGTGAGGCCACATCGGGGATATTGTGTCCAGTTCTGGGCTCCTTAGTATAAGAAAGGGAGTTACCGGAAACAAAGTTGTGGAGAGCCTCAAAAATATTTAAGTGCCTGGAACATCTCTCTTATGAGTAGAGGCTGCAGGAGCTAGACCTGTTTAGTCTGGAGAAGACTGAGAGGGGATCTCATTAATGCATGTAAGTATCACAACTTTTTTCAGGGTACACAAAGACAGGACAAGAAGCAGTTGCCATAAACTAAAACACAAGAAATTTCACTCAACATGAGGAAAAGCATATTTAAATTGAGGGGACAAAACACTGGAACAGGCTGTCCAGGGAGGTCATGTCTCTCTGGAGACATTCAAATCCTGCCTGGTTGAGTTCCTGTGTAACCTAATATAGGTGACTCTGCCTTGGCAGGCATGTTGGACTAGATGATTCAGAGATCTAGATGATTCCCCTTCAAACCCTAAAAAATCTGTGATTCTGTGAGGTGTGCCGCTGAAAAAGACATTAAACTTTTACAATGATGTCTAAGAAATATTATGTTTCCAGTTCCCCAGCAAATCACATGAAATATTGAGAGGAAGAAAAGAACCTCCAAGTAAAATACTTCCTTGTTTAAAACTGTTTTTTTGTGGTGTATTGTTTTTGGTTTGTTTGTTTGTTTGTTTTTTCCCTGGTAGAAGTGACTTTGAAATATATATATTACAATTGCTTCTTACAGTTTAGCATAAGTTTTCTGTATATTAAAAAATACAGAAGAACAGAAAAAGCATCATATTTGGAGGCAAATGTGGAAGAGATCATTGGAAAGGATTATTAGGAGATAGGTGTAGTTTATTTTTTTCCCAGAAATTTTGTTGTCTACTTAAGCCTGTAGTGAATGAATTATAGATTGTGTATGTGTATGTCGTGGGGTAAAAATGAAAGTAAAAAACGGTCTTTTTTCCTACCATGCCATGCGGGGTCCCTGGTGGTCGCGCGGGAGCACGTCGTCGTGCGCATGGGACTGGCAGCAGTGATGGCAGCGGTGACGGCTGGGCGGCCCCATGGAGCAGTGGGGACTGTGCGGGGGCAGGCTGTGCGGCTGCACTGCTGCCACCCGTGCCGCTGTCCTGGACGCCATCGACTGGGCCGTGCTGCGCCTGCGCTGCAACGGAGTGGCCGTGGCGGCGTGGGTGGCACGGTGGGCATGGGTAGCGCCGGCCGCTAGGCCTGCGTGCTCACCGCCCGGGCAGGCACGTACAGCACCGGTCGAGCGACAGTGGCGGTGCTTGGCGCGTGCATCCCGCAGAGTGACATCAGCTGTGGGTCGGCGGGGCGAGTGCCGGTGGGAGCCACTGCTGGAGGCACAGCCCCAGTCCTGGGCCAGGATCGGCCATGGCCCTGCNCTCGTGAATTCCTGGGAGGCGGATTTCCTCCTCGGTGGGGGGGGTTGTTTTTTTTCCCATTGTGGGGTTTTTTTCCCTTCCCTGGGGGCGGGTGGTCTGGCTATTATCTGGCTACTATCTGGCTATTGCCCGGGTTCAAAGACCGCATCTCTTCCATCAGCACTAAATCCCTTCCTGGGGGCTATCGGGAAGGGGAGGGGGTAGGCCTCACAGTTTCTGTCTTGAGTGTTTTTCTTCAGAAAAAAACGAGTGGAAGCTCGCGCTGCTGGGGGTCCTCAGATCAGTTGCGGGCCTTCTCTAATCACCCCGGCGTCTCTCCAGGAGCCCCAGAAAGAGACCAGCACTACCCTGTAGTGTCCTCACCCCAACACGGGCACTGGGAAAGCTTAATTTGTCTGTTTTGTTGCACTTTATTTGTCGGGTTTTCTGTGTGTGCGAAATAAACTGTGATATTTGTGTGTTTTCTTCATTTTGGGGCGTGTCTGTGGCTTCTCTCGGACATCTTTTGTCAAAAATCACTAAATTTGTGGTAAAACCACGACAGTGTAGGTACAACTTTTATATAAACTTATGAATATCAACTACCTACTTGTCGTCACAAATGGTTTTGTTCTTCCCAGGAGCCATTTGAGGACACTTTTTCTGGATGACAAATAAGATTAGGATCCTGGTTCTACTTCCATCCAATTCAATGCTAAGTCTAAGTATTAAAATACAGAAACCAGGCTTGTAATCATTTGTGGCAACCAAAGACTACTACTTCTGTTCTTTATCTACAACCCCTCTCTTTGCCTCAAGTTGTTGTTCCCTCACTTCCGTAGGAAGTTACACGAAAACTTCACTTGATCATGATGAAATTTTTTACAGTTCTGCTTTCCTTTTATTTTTGTTTATTTACTTAGCTGGTGGAATGGAACTGGACAGTGATAAAAAATCAAACAAGTCTAGGTCAGAGAAATGATAAGACTCCAACAGTTCAGGCTGTCCTACAGAGAGGTTGTGTTTGCAGCCAGATAAATTAATTGAATTTGAGAGGACATTGGTACACTGAACTTGTTGGGCTGTGAAATTTTAATGCATTTGATCCAATGTATATATCAAAATTTCTGCCAAATGAATATGTAAGGGACAAATCACAGCTCCTGCAGCTGTATGAGCTTTCTGGAGTGCCTAATGCAAGATCTTTCTATTTCTTTGTAGCTTCTTTTAATTTTCCCTCTACTTCAAGGGGGAATTTTGAGTTCTTAATTTTTGAAGAACTGTTTTTTCTTGTCTTGTGATAACTGTTTCAAAGGTTTTTGTCATCAGACACCTTCTGATGCCCCTTCACTAAGAGAAAATTCATTTTCATGAAGAGGTTGTATTTTTCCCTAACAATATATATTTGGAGTCATGCTCTGTGCTCTCTTGTGTTTTCCGAAAGCTAAATAAATTGTAACAATTTCTGCAACACTTTCCTAGTTATAGCTAATTCTATATTAACTTGTTTAAGGTATAACTGACAAGATCATATGTTGGTTTCAACTCATAATTCCCTACTTCATGATGATGCTCAGAAGAGCAACCCAGCTTTTCTGTGTAAAAAATGGAACTTGCTCACACTTGTTTTATATTAACCTAATTTTATTACATTTCTTGAAGTCACTGAAGTGTTACTAAAAATGCTGAAAGCAAACTGAGCACTGGATTTAAAATAACTTTTCTTGAGCCCATTTTTACAAGGAGTCACATAGAAAACACTAGAAGTAATGGGAAAAATTACTTCTGGGTATATTCTGATTGGACACAAAAGGAAAATTTTCCACAATGAAAACAACCAGCTGTTTTGAATGATCTTCTCAGGAAAGTAGGGTTCCCCAACACCGGACACTTTCCAGATTCCACACATTGTTCTTTAATTCTTCTTTTAGAGAGCATATAGTAGTTCAGAGAAACAAAAGGTGACAAAATTCAGTTCCAGACCACCCACATATGTAATTCATTCCACAAGATCATTTCACTTGAATTATGAACTTTCTGTGTGATATGGTGTCATACATGAGCAAAGGATGGAGCAACTGACTGAAATGTTGAACAGCTTCTTTCTTCTCAGTGACACATCTCGAGGATGTTACAAACTCTTTTAGATACTGTACAGTCAATACGACATCTGTTGTTCTGACATGATGTTCTGTTCCATATTAAAAGTAGAAGAAAAAGGTGCCACTTCCTTAATCTTTTCTCAGTTTATCACAAAGCTTAGTCAGTTTAAAAAGCAAGTAAAGAATATAAGAATCGAGTGTGAAAATGAAAAAGGATTTATATCTAACAGAAAGCACATCCAGAGTTGAGCTGACAGCAGCTATGAAATTTAGATCCTACTAACATACAATGTTCCAGTGTGTATTTTTAGATATATTTTAGATTGAACAAGTTCCAGCAGGTGGCAGGGACAAAACTCCGAAACAACTCTCTCTTGTCATGTGCTAGTACACCAGTTGAAAGTAGTCCAGGTAAAAAGTTGCATGTCAGAAGATCACAGTGAGGGCTATGGGTGGTCAATGTCAACCAGGCTAGCATTATATCTCTTGACAAGTTAGTATGTAATCTAAGACAAAAAATTTAGTGAGATGGAGTGAGAGATTTCTTTCGAAAACCTCAGTGTTTCTTGTTGACATTTTCAAAATTAAATGTTTTGACTTTCTATTTTAAAATGGATTTTACGTTATTAAAAAGAAAGGGAAAAGCATCTATATGCTTGGGAAAAAAAAACAAACAAGAAACTTTGAAGCCAATGATCAATTATTCGTAACTCTAGCTTCAGTAAGCAGAGAAAACTGGGGAAAGGTATTGCTGATATTGCATTGCTAAAGTACAGCAAAAACTAGAAACCTATCAGCTAATAGCTACTGAAAAGATTTAATGAGATTTTACAGAAATGCTTATTTAATTATTTAATAATTGCTTAAACTATTTACATGAGTAAAAATTACCAGCATAACACTTTTTCAAATAGTTCATATGTGATAGACAAACAGACAATGGGCTGACTTTTGTAGCTCATATTTTTTTAAAACAAGACCCAAGTTTTGTTTTGGATCTTGTTTTGTTAAGGATCATCCTACTGATCCTTATGATCAGTAGGATGTTTCAGTCCTCTATAAAGTGGCTACTCAAACATAGAGGCTAAGCTTTTAGTAACTCAAGTTCAAGTAAGGTAAGTGTGACCATTTTTACCCTGTCATGAACCTGAGTGTTTTGTATTTTAGTTGACAAAATTCACATTGTTGAGCTTTTCATTTAGACTTTGATAAAATTTGCTCAGAATGGCAGATGGCAGGCTGTTATTTTTAATTCACAAGCAATGTTAAATATATGCCATATGTTACAGAACTTTTCAGGCACAGCCTTTTGAATGCTACCACAATAAATTTACAAAATTACATAAAAGGGAAATCTCATAGAAAACAACAACATTGCGGGTTACATTTTTGAAAAGAAAGTACTATTGACCGGACTTCTTGCTAGAATATACTTATTCAAGTCACTGAACGATATTTGATACATCAAAATTGGTGTAGAGCAGAAGTATTTGTGGACTTCTATTATCTGCTGTTCTGCATCTAGAAAAGAATGTCTACATGTACTGCATGTGCTAACTTAGATGTTTCCTTGGAAAGAAAAAGCTTGAGATGTTTTACACTACTTTATGTAAGAAGTTTCATGTGTATGTTACTAATAGTAATGAGACTAATGGGCTGAAAGGAAAATGTTTCTTAGTGGAATTTAAGGTCACAATTGCTGTCCAAAGAGACATTCAAGTTACAGCTTCCTTAGAATGAGAGCTGCGTAAGCTGTAGTAACAACTGTAAAGCAACTCTGAGATATTATTGTCTTTTTCAAGAAAATAGAGCTAATGGATAAATGGAAGCCCGCAGGCTACAGTACCAAAGAAGAGCATACTGGGTTTCATTAATGAGTGGGGACCCATCTTCAAAAAGACTGCATCCAGCATATTCCTGAATTGCAAGTGAAGTTCTGGACTATGAGTTTTCAGGAGCAGCTCAAAGAGACAGACCGGTTGGGATGTATAGCAAGGTCCTATCAAATTCAAGATGATATAGAGAGCAAGATGTCTCCCAGGGAGGAAAGTAACAATCCTGCTGTTTGAAATTGGGAAGAATGGTGTCTTAGAAATGTTTCTGCATGTGAACAGCGAATGAAATGTCAGAAATCTAGTGACTGCTTATGCCTGAAGCTCTCCTTGAAGATTCCAGTGATGAACATTGAAAAGCAAGCACATTCAAAAGTTTTTGTGCACCTGTGATCAGACTGAACTAGTATGGTAAATACATCAATTGAACTGTCACCCACAGGCATTGTTTGTTACATCTTCTGATTTGCATGGGTAGGTTGCTAGGGTCCTGTTCATCTGCTGAACAGTGCTTGGAGCCTCTGGAAGTGAAGTTTTGAAGTCATGGTATAAATGTATATGCAGAATACCAAGAACATTTCTATACAGTGTAGAGATGGATGAATCATTCATTATGAATTATTCATAACACAAATTTTGACATTTTTCCTAAGCAAATTTCCGTTTCCTTTAATTATTCACCATATGATCAAATAATTGCTAAACTTTTTATTATAATCATCAGAATACTTTCATAGGTTCTTGATTTCCTTTTTCATTATTCATCTTATAGTACTCAGTGACACCTGATTAATCCAGACACTTTTGGAATTTTTGAATAACTTAGGCTGTTAAAAGCTAGTGAGATCCAGCACTGTTACAAAGACTGTTAGAGAAAGTGGATAGCATTTCTTTTCTAGAATTTTTTCCAAACAGTACTGTACAAGATGAAGTAGATTCACAAAGGTAACTTTGCTTATAGTAGACAGGTTTCTAGAAGTTGCAGGAATATGTTTGGGCAGTTTCAGTATTGTCATTGAGATGACTACCAAATATTGTGTTACAATGTTTTCCAAAGTACTCACTGACATGTGTGTTTGTTAGATGGAATTGATCTGAATCTAATTTTTAGGTAAATCTGGGATTAGTTAATTCAGCTCAGTGAAAACGTATGACTGCATGAGCTGAATAAGAAATAAATTAATTCAGAACCATGGCCCGTGTCTTCAGTGGTGTTCAGGTATAAACTGGGGGGAATATGGACAGATGCAGAGCTATACAATGGTTAGAGTCTAGAAACTGGATGTAAAGCTCTACAGAAGAAATCTACATCTCTCTATCAGCCTCTGCTTAGTATGCACCTAAGGAGAAAAACTGCTACTGAAACACCCAAACTTTCGAGACTTATCAGTAAACAAAACCAAAAAGGGTAAAAATGTCACAACAGAGAACTCCAGTCAATGAACTTAAGATCTTGTGGCAGCTTTAGGCTCTATCTGCTAAAAGCGCTAGTCACATATGAATTCCCTTGGGTGCTCTGGGCTAATTCCCATCCTTGCAAGCTAAGTGATTGGGTGAATAAAATAAGAATTAAAAACCCCCAAAACCAAAACCAAGCAAACAAAAAAACCCCCACAAAACCTCTCAAAACAGAACAGAACACAACAAAAAGCACAACAAAAAAACCCCAAAGGCCCCACCAAGCACCCCAAAACAACAACGTAACCACCTTTCCTTGCCTAGTTTCCATGGAAATGAAAGTGGAAAGACTGCTGGCAGTCAGTAGCTGAGTGTAAGAGCTCTCACTTGCAGATGTCAGTTCCTGACTGTTCACTGAAAACTGCAAGTGTTGGTTTAAAAAAATCAGCTGCAAAAATGTCTTCAAAAGTCTGCAGATCTTGAAAGAAAAAAAAAAGTTAAACTAGTTTTAAAATGGGAGAATTTAAAATGTAAAAGTCTTTACAGTTGCATTCACCTGAATGGTGAGATACATTCCTTTTATAGGCAACAGAAGTGGTGACTACATTTTCAGTCACTATCTTCTGGATTACTTCTGGATTTTCTTCTGGATTTCCCCTTGGTTCAACAGTTTGTGCACTTTGCACAGTATGCTGGAAGGCTTATCTATTTAATGAGGGCACAAGGTAAAGTATTCAAGGATTCTGTTTAGATTTCGATTGCTAAGATTTGCATTAATTTGAATATAACAGGAAAAATTAATGGATTTAATTTTAAGTCAATTAGTGGTTTGTTGCATCTAATATGTTTCAAATAAAGATTACTAACATTTTTGAAATAAAGATTGAGAAATTTTCTCAGTGTCTTACTAGATTCACACAGTTTGGACCTAATTTTATAGTTGTTAAAGTAAACTACTTAATGTAATAAAGATTTTTCTTCATATTATAAACAAAAAAGACTGGGAACATATGTCAGTTATATTCAACATAAAACTAAAACTCTTATCAATGCATTTATTCTACTGTGTATCTTAATATGCAATTTACTGTTCTTAAATACTGCACAGTTCAGTAATGAGTGTGAAGCATTTCCCCTAAGACCACAGTCTTAAAGGCAGATAGGATTTTTTTTTTTTTTTATGGTATACAGTGATTATCATAGTAATGTATAATTCCCTTTTGATTAACTGTCTGCTAGCGGTCTAATTGAGGGAGCAACTAACTCATTTGCAAACAGCATCATTAGGAGTTGAGGCAAATAAGCAGCTGATCTTGCTTGTTCGGTACATTGAAGCCTTAAGACTCCTTTTCCTTTTTTTCCTTACCTGTTAATTCAGTTTTCATGACTGCTGCAGCACATGGAATATTTTATCTTCTCATCTCATTAAACATTTGTGAGTTACTGAGGAACTTCTATTAATACCTGGTCAGGAGATAGTGGTAGTATAATGCACAGCAGCTAGCAACAGTACAGCAAGCTGTGGTGCCATCAGTATTTTAACCAAGACCTTGGTAATGTATTTCAAATAATATGAGGCATTGGTGAGGCAACCAGTATCACTTACACAGTGAAAAAGACAACCACTTAAACAATGCAAATGTAAGAGAGCAGCACGGTAACTAGTGTTGCAGAGTTTGACACTCTCCTTCCAGACTCCCCTTCACAGTCTGTCTCAGAGCAGCTATTGTTTTAATTTTCTGAACTGATGTAATATACAATTATAAAGGGTTTTTCCTCAGTTTAAGTTATAAATGATAAATAGAAGACACTTTTACTGTCCATTTTAGCTATACTTATTTCAAGATATCAAGTTTAATCAACAATTACCCAGTAAAGGGTTTTAGCTAGATCACTGTATTTGATCGTGGGTTTATGTACCCAGAAGTGCTAGAAATGAGAACAAAACCACTGCATCAAAGGAGAGGAGCTTCACTAGTGGCGTTCTGCAGGGTTCCATCCTTGGCACAGTTCTTTTCAACATCTTCCTTAATGACTTGCATGTAGGACTCGAAGGAATACTAAGCAAGCTTGCAGACAGCATTAAATTGGGAGGAGCTGTCAACTCCTTTGTGGGGAGAGACAAATTAGAGAGATGGGCAGTCACCAACTGTATGAATTTTAACAAGGGCAATTGCCCAATTCTGCATCTGGGATAGGTAAATCCTGGTTACATGTACAGACTGGGGAATGAGACATTGAAGAACAGCCCCACAGAAAGGGCCCCGGGGATCCTGGTCAGTTGCAAGTTGAATATGAGTCATCAGTGCCCTGGAAGCCAGGAGGGCCAACCATGTCCTGGAGGGCATCAGGTAAAGCTGCTTGAGGGAGGTCATGCTCTGTTCTGGAGTGGACTCATCTTGAATGTTGTGGCAGTTTTGGGCACCACAATATAAAAAAGATAATGAACTGTTAGAGAGTGTCCAATGGAGGACAAGAAAGATGATGAAGGACCTGAGAGGAAGCCCTGTGAGGAGCAGCTGAGGTCACTTGGTGTGTTCAGCCTGGAGAAGAGGACATTGAGGGGAGGCCTCATTGCAGTTACAACTTCCTTGTGAGGGGAGGAGGAGAAGTAGGTACCAATCTCTTCACTCTTGTGAAAAGTGACAGGACTTGAGGAAATGGCATGAAGCTGGACTTGGGGAGATTTAGGTTAGATAACATGAAAAGATTTTTCACCTGAGGGTGGAAGCCTATCTGAATTCAGGATAGTTTGGACAACCCTCTCAGATACCTTGTGGGATTCTTGGTGTGTCTTTTGCAGGGCCAGAATTTGGACTTGATGATCCTTGTGAGTCCCTTCCAACTCAGCATATTCTATCTTTCATTCTCTGATTCTCTGACATAGTCTGCATGGGCAAGGATGGTTTGAGGGCACACAGGACACCACATTTTTTGAGTGTCTTTTTTTAATAAAACAGCAACACAACATGCCTTTAAATGGTATTTTACCATGTATGACCTGCAAGTGAGAAGTATGAAGCTTGTAAGTGATCTAACTAGTTAGAAATTATAGTTTAACCAAGTGCATAGACTGTAGTAAGAAAGCAGGTTTAAAGAATGAGTCAGAGATCTTTTGTTCACCATTCTGACATACACGTTCACCTCATGTTACCAGGAGTTCCCTACTCACCACTTGCTAAAGGTATATGACTGTTCTCATCCTTCCTACTCATTAAGATTTCTAGTCCATTCTCTTAAAATAAAAGAGCACTGTCTTATCAGTGATGTGAATGTTGAGATGGCTCAAAACATCTGTTCCTGCTAGGCTTCATGAAGATTGTGGCAATTAACATTGGTGTGCCACACTGACTTTGTTGAATTGTATTTTTGGCAGACAAAGATAAAGCTTACTTTCACTGGTAGGTGACCTGTGCCTTTATCCATGTTGGACAAAGACACTGTAAATGATCCAGTCCTTTCTGTCTTTCCTGAGGCCTGTTGAAACTATCTTTACTCTCGAAGCAAAGTATTTCCAACTAAGATTCCTCTTTTCATATCTTTTCAGAGAGTCTTCGGAGCCATTTGCAATTCTTTCTCATTGTCTTTTCTCCTCTAGACCCTTTACTTTCCTTGTTTCCTCACATATTTTTAAGCAGGAATTTTCCTGCTGTTTTGAAAAATGCACCTCTCTGCTGATTTTTAGGAGATCTTTTCACAATCTGAATTCAACATTCAGGAATCAAGGAAATATTGTAAACTAATTCTATGCTGAGGTATGAAACGACTGTTTGCTATTGGTAGAGAATAGCTCCTGAGCTCCAACATGCACTGCACAATATTTTTTATTTAACTAAACATGGTTTTCAAGTGATGCTACAACTGGAGGCTCTACAAGGGAAGAGACATTCTTAATCAACAATTATTTGGCTTTGGCTGTGACCGGGTAGTTGATACAGCATGATTGCCTAGAGCAAAAATGTCACAGCTTCTAAAGCTTTCTTGTCCTTTTTATGGCTTTCCAATTTGCCTGGCTGTTCTATTTCCTTTGGTATAATCATCTGTTTGCAGAGGTGCTATTGCCACCTGATGATACCGATGCTTGGCTGATGTAAATTAATTTACAACAGTGCAGAGACTAACTCTGTTGACCTCAGAACACTAATATTTTGACAGAGACACCACGAAATGAGCTGAAACTCATTGCAACAGAGGAGTAACGCAGTCTTTGCACCCCATAAGAGCATGATTTTCTTCTCTGTACATAAATTACAGTTTACTTTAACCATGACCCATATCTAATTTAAGAGTCTGTAAAAACTAAGTATATACGTGCAAACTACATTTTTAAGGTACTTACGCAACACATTTGACAATTTAAGCTTTCAATTAACTCCTTACTACTCCTATAAGACAATGACAGAACCCTCTAAAAAATGCAGTAATGGTTGACAAAGAATTTATGTTGTCCTAATATCTGAGATTAGGAAACATCACATACCCAAAGGTATATATAAGAAATTGCAAATTAGTGTCACACTACTGACAGATCAGAGCTTCCACCTTAAGTGGGAAGGGATAATTATTAATGGTTTTATGCCCTTCCTTACTGTCCCTTGCTCACACTTTTTATTTATATATATCTACATCCATAAGGTACTGCACTCCTGCTGATTATCTATGTGCTGGGGAATGAATGGAGATGCAACTGCTTGACAGTATCAAAATGCAAGTGATAAATACTGAGCAGTAGTTTTACATATTCACAATTTGATTGTTCTTTTTTTTTGTTTGTTTTAATCCTGTGACCTGACTAATCAGATGCCTTGTCATTTTTCTGGCTGAAAACTGTACCCATTCTTCTTGTTCTCACTCAACATTCTTAAGAACTAAATCTCACACAACACTGAGATCAAAGAAAAATTCCCATTGATTTCAGTGGTCTTCGAATTGAATTAAAATGAAAAAAAAACCCTGTAATAAATATTTCATAGGACAGTATACATTTACAGTTTTAATAGAAATGGGAAGCAATATTGCTCTTATTTGTGTTCCAAAACCCCTATCACCATGAAATAATCTGAAATATTTTTCGTACTCTTTTTTTAATTGAACTGTGGAGAAAAAGGAAAAGGCAGAAAGGTGCTTTTGGAATACAAAACTAAAATCTTGGAGTCCATTACTGAGTCATTGCTCAACACAGTCGGTGACGAAAGTTTGTGCTTAAAAATTGTTATTCTGAACGCAGGAACTATTTGATGGACAGCAGTAACCACTTCTAGTTTGAATTGATTAGGGATACACTCACCTGGTCATATTACTTTCCCTGTTTTCTTCGTACTGGTTCTATTTAATCCCTCAGATGATTCAAACTTCTCTAAGTTTTGGAAGAAACCTACCTCCATTTTATTAAGAGTGGAACTTTAAAAGAGTGCTTTGATTGACTGTCCATATCCTCCATCTGCAGGACTTCAATCAAATGCTCTATTGCAAGCCCGCCAATGTAGCACATGACTGTGATCAAATGTCCCATTAGAAACTTCTTTAGACAGGCAGGATCAAAACTACATCCACTGAGCCAATGCACCCAAACAGATTTTGTACTGACTTTCCCCCAGGAAATGAAGAACTTTACTTGTAATTTGCATACAGCTGCTGAGTGTTGCACAGTGCAGTCAGTCTTGAAATTTCCCCCACCAGCTCCTTGCAACGTTTTAATCAATAATTTCTAAGGATAAATGACAACAGTGAGAAAGGTTGCCCTGCTAACTGTAGGAATATCGTAAAAATTGGGAAATATATTGAGAAATATCTTAAGTTTTTCAGTGAATTTTCCATGACATACTTCTTGTGGTAGATTGTTAATCACTCTTGATTCTATGATAAATTTGAATACTAATCCCTTCTGAATAGGGATTAAGCTTCAGAGTGTAGAGGAGGGATTCATTAGAATTCATCTCATCATTATACAGCTTATGTGCAACAAAGTTGCACAGTGCTCTGGACCACAGACTTTTCAGTGCTGACAACTATACATGCCAAACCATCAAAATTACTATTAAGTGGCTAAAATCAACAAACTGTAACCTATGAATGCTCATATTTTCTCAGTCAGAAACTGATGATATGTCGTGTTTTATTCTGCAGAGGAATATTTTTAGGCAAAACACTCTGGTAAGTTACAATAGGCAAACCATCATGCAATCCTGAAAGTGATAATAATAAGTAAGGGAAATTCAGTGGAGATGATGTTGAGAGAGTAAAAGCATGAATGTTGTAAGGACCCATCTGTTGATTTATGTATCATTGGCCTGCTAATGTCACTATTGTGCAGGCTCACAATAGTGAAATTACTTCATTGATTCAGTGTGAATCAGACTATGTATTAATGCATTGCTGGAATGCCCTTTCTCAGGAAACCTACACCCTCTGGAGCAGCACTGACCTTCTCCAAATGGTATTCATGCAAAGGCAATTCTCTCTAATACAAGATGTGATGTGTGCTTAGAAGCAGTTTCTATTTCTTTAGCTACTGGATAGAATCAAAGAATGTTTTGATCACCAAATTATTAAGGCAAAACCTTCAGACTTTTAGGACTCCTTTCTCAGTGACAGCTAAATTGACACAGCTTTTGTGTACACATGGAGCTTTACTGATCATATAAACTGAAGATTTGGAGTAGTCCATGATATATATTGCAGGGAGAGAGGTATGCAGGAATACTGAACTAAAATACTTTGTTTACATCAAATTGTGCATGACTATGCAGAAATCGTAGTTCTGCATAGTAGAAATTTGTAGTTCTGCGTGCTCTACAAATGCAGTATGGCCATCCTCAGGGATGACATCCTCTCACAAACAACTCTTCTCTGTTTGTATGACAGTACCCCAGCAAAATAGTAGATGAAAAACTATGGGCAGTGCTAAAGTGACCTTAAGACAGGTTCACAAGTTTCAGCTTTGTAAGGAGCGCTTCACAGTCTATGTTTCATTCATTATAAGGAGTAGAATTTTAGCTAATTAATTAAAATGTGTTTAAAAAAGTCAAACAAAGATTCAGGCGTAGAATCCTGTCACACCAGATGTTACTGACCACTTTTTTGAAAGCTTCACAATCATTGTGTTGATCTCACTGACCCCATAGTGGAGTTTCTTCATCCAGAACTTTAGATATTGACGCATTTGGGTTTTGTGTCTACCTTTTACATATTCTTCAGAATGTCATTTTCTTTTGAAGGGAGCTTCAAACTGTAAGTATTCTTTGAAAGAGAGAAAAGCTGCCATACAATATGCATGTATGTGGGTAAAAAGAAACCACCATGAAGTGGCTCAGAAATGCTGGTACCAAATACCATGACAAAATTGATGCTAAAGTGAATTATATCAGTAGACAGTGACTATCATAATTTTAATTAGAATCCTGGGAAAACCTCAAGATTTTGGACATAATGCACTTTTATAGAACTTTTACTTTTTCAGTCAAATATCATTCACTGTCCCAAATAAATTGCATTGGCTATTTTCGTCTTCTGTGATTTCATGACAGAAAGGTAGATTCTCTTTGAGGTTGTTTAGACAGGGTCATGCAAAATGAAATGTACAACAACGTGAAAGGTAAACAAACAAAAAAACCCCCCAACATTGACAAATGTGCATATGGAATTTGCCATATCCTGAAATCTGTGTGCTATTGGGCATAGGTATAGGTTCTAGCCTTTGAGTGTCCTAGCAAGTATGCCTGTTTCACCCAAGCAGATCCCTACATCAGGATGCTGCATACAATTTTTAAAAGACTTGAGTCAAACATTATGTTGTCATTTCTGTTTCAGTGTTGTGGTGGTTTTACCACAAATTCAGCGATTCTGGACCAGAGACTCTAAGAGAAGTCACAAACACACCCCAAAATGAAGAAAACACACAAATATCACAGTTTATTTTGCATACACACAGAAAACCAACAACAAAGTGCAAAAAACAGACAAATTAAGCTTTCCCAAAGCCCGTGTTGGGATTGGAACGCTCTGGAATAGTGCTGGTCTCT
>VYZS01009669.1:58813-71746 GCA_013400695.1 Neodrepanis coruscans | reverse complement strand
TTAGAAAAGGACCTTGAAAGGGAAAAATAGTTGTCATGCATTCTTTGAGTGTCAGCTGGTGCATAACGGAAACCAAAGCCAAGTAAGTGTTAACAGTAACTTTACAAAATGTCATCCTTTTAAAAGCAAGTTTTCATGTTTTATCTGCCCACTCGAAAGTATATGAATGTCAAAAGTGCCTGAAGGGAAAGGCATTTGATATTATAGACCTGAACAAGTAACTCCTTTACCACTAGAAATGGATCTAATAGATAACTTTGTAAAACCTCTGGGACACAGTATATCAATTCAGTACCACAATATGGCAGAGAAGGCCAAGTCCGCCTTTCATATAAGAAAGGCAAGAACTGATTTCTTCTGAAATAAGATTTATATAAATTTGTAAAGTAATGGACTGCTGCATTAGGAAATGCACACTCAAGTGCTCAAAAGCTGTATGAGATCCTGACTATATTGCAAGATGGTGATGAGGGGATTCAACTCTGCTGCATTGCAGCTTCTAACAGCACCTGTTCATAAAGCCACTGGTAATTTTAAATGTGGAAAAGGTGCATCCTTTCCACAGGAAGGGCAGGAGAAACAGGGTCTACACAAATAACTTCTATCAACATCAGCAGAGCTCATCATACCTGGCTGTCCTGGGACATCGTTAGAAAGATGGAAGAGTATTATAGAGAGAGCAAGGCTTATCTAACTCGGTTGGAGGAGGGACAAAGAGGAAGCTTTATCTTTTCTCTAATAAGCTTCTGGAAATGTGGACAAGCAACAGAGCGCAGAGTCCTAACACATGAGCACAGTGCTTGTGCAGTCATTTGACCAAAAGGTTTCAGCAGTGACTAACCCCTTGTTTTCTGTTGTCTAGCAGACACATACACTATCACAATACTGCCAGCAGTTCAGTAATGAGGCTGCATTATTTCTCTTTTAACAATGTGCACTTAAATGGCCACAAATAAGAAGGGCTATTACATTTGGTAGAAATAAAAAAAAAAAAAAAATAATAAAAAAAAGTGAACTGTAATGAGTATGCAGATATGACTTTTAAATGCAGAACTGTCCTAATTGTAATTGTACCACCTATAACCTGTGTTGACTCTTTTTTTTTATGATTATATCAACTTTTTTTCTCTCTATTCAGTTGTTTGGCCAGCTCCATAGTGCAACAATTTTTAGTAACTTAGAAAGGCACGCCATCATCAGACCATAATAGTTGGCTCCATACTAAGGCCTTACACATCTACCATTGTACATGCAATTTAGGTTAATCAGATATTACTATCATCACTACTGCACTTTTGCAGAAAATAGAAGAGATAATTAAATACCTGTTATTGTTGCTATTTTTAATTCTAGCGTGTAATGTATCTATTTGAACAATGGCACTAACAATATTCCAGAAGGAATCTGGCTGAAAGAGCTTTGATGCTATTTGTGTTTGTTTCTACCAAATACACATACTCACAGTGCATACTCTTTGAGTGCTGTGGCAGTATTGAAACACAAGGTGAAAAAATAATACTTGTTAATTTAGCAAGCAACATTGTTTTCTGTCTGAATAACACAATTTTGCATTTTAGGAATTCAAGAGAAACACCTGGCTTTACTGAGACAAGAATCTATATTTAAAGCCAAGCATTAAATCTATCCATGAGGAGCCCACATCAGTCCAATTGCCCTGTAAAGATGGTGTGTGTCATCTGCCAGTAACAAATATTGGAAGACGCCTTGTCTTCCTAACCCTAACTCTGTGTCCTGTAGGATTAGTAACATGTAAGAACTGGGTACATGAAGCTGGTTTTTCTTTTTCCCCATAAATGCTCAGATACAAATTCATCTTCAATTTACAGCCTGAAAAAACCCTTTGAGAACCTCTCCACAGTAAAGCTCACAAACATTTCTTTTGTAGATTTTCTTTATAGATTTTCCTTGCATTTTATAAAGACTAGTCTTAAAAAGAAGAAAATATGTGAAACAGAGCTAGATTTTTTTCATTGTCAGTAACAGGGTGCAAGTACTACCTCAGTTTTTCCGTTATTCTATAAATAATGTCTCACTGCTTTTTCCTTAGTAGTATATAAAACCGCCTAGCTTTCATATTTAATGTACACAGTACATTCTGCTAAGAGATCTAGGCAAGTTCATGCCCCTATCTTCAAATTCTTTAATTAAGAAAATGACTGCCAAAAATATTTGAGGGTTAGAAGAGCACACAGAAATTAGCAGTAACATTTCCCCTTTGATTGCCATCATTCTGAATAACAAACACTGTCACAGGAGAAAGAGAGCAAGATGACACGACACCATATAAATGACACTACCTAAAACATACCTGTAAATGAAAGCTTTGAGAAAATGCTATCATTTTAATAGGAAATATAGCTCTTGAATGAATATGCAATATTCTCTCATGGTTTGAATTAAATACAGACCTTAATAATTACCCTAATTACTTCTGTTGTGATTCTACCTTTGAGCCTACATGAAACAAACATCTAACAATTAGTTACACTTTCATTTAATCAACTGGTTTTGAATAAACAGCTGTTAGGATTTCTTTTAACAAACTCGTTCTTTTAGAAAGACCAAAGACAAAATTGTTTGTTTCGATTTAACATCCAACATGTCATTTAGTTTGGACTAACATATTTATTTTTGTTTTGTTTTTTGGGGTTTTTTTTGCCCAGCAACTGAAGTCCTCTATCTGGCCACAAAAGAAGTGCAACAAAAGCTGCAGCAGAAGGTAGAACACATTATTTGGTAACACATCTCAAACACTTCCTGGACAAACCACCTCTGAGGGTAAAAACATACATCACTTTCAGCTTCCAAGCCCAATTTAGTCTTCAGTCTCTCAACTGAGCCTGTCAATTAGGGTGTCAATTAGGCCTTGATCCAGCAGAGCACCGAAGCATGTATGTAATTTGAGCATATGAATAACCTTGTTGCTCACTGCAAATCAGGATGATAGTGATGGGGGACAAATGAACAGGACTACCAGTTCATTCTCACACGCAGCAATTACACAACACTTTAAAACATTTTCTTGATGAAGCAACATACTGGAAAATTGTGGCATTTGTCATTTCTGCTCCTTTTGGAGTCAGTATAAACCATGGTTGTCTTTTTTTTGTTGTTGTTGTCAGAAAGAAACTAGACATAACACTCCTCTAAAACCAAATGAGAAGCCACCTCTTTCCATAGCACACCTGATTTAAAGTGATATCTCTCTTTTTATAAAGCTATACAATAAAAAAATTGTTTCTTATGTATAGTGCAAACAGAGGATTTTCAATATCTGACTTTTTAGTAGACTCTGCACTAGTGAGGCTGCTGCTCCTAGATGTGTAATTAGAAGTGATTCAGTGTTTTGTGCCTGAGCTTGCCCATACCTAAAAATGGAAGAGCATGATCCTTCTCTTTTTCCAAAGCACTGAGGTCTCCCAATTACAGAAGTATTCCTCTAGAATAACTTTTTGCTGTTTTTCTTAGGCATACATACCATGGCTCCTGAGGCAAGTCAGCAGCCATTACAAATTGATGTACATTCCTCTCCACAAAAGTAAATGGTATAGCTACTCCACAAGATTCCCCAGTTGGAGAATCACCATGAGCTGCACAACAATGTGCCTGCAGAAGTACTAGTGGAGGCAGGGCTGGGAATGCTAAACTCAAGAGTCCACTGGGCTGTGGTGATAGTTTTACTCTCTGGATACTCCCTTAGTAACTAAATAAGAATACAGAAGTGTCATCTTTAAAAACTTGCACCTGATCTCTTCAAAGCTTATTTCCATGTTAGCTTCAAAATACCACAAGTATTTTAGATAAACTATGCAATACGAAGCCTGTTAATGACAGAGGCAAGCCAGCCTTCGCAACATGCTTTCAGTGTCAGGCAAATTCAAATGAAAATAACTGTGGTAGTACCAATCCACATTTTCCTCCCTGAGTCTGATGCTAGCCTGAGAGACCAACACCCTGACAATTTTTTTTTATCTTTACTGTAGAGCAAGTGACACAACAAGGAATATAAAACTAGGTTCAGGGGTTTGCCTCACTCCATTACAAAATGCTTCTATGCTGGGAAATACCACTCAGAAAGGAAAAGGATCCAGTAAGAGCTTAATCTTGTTCCCACCGGAGTTTACAGCAAAACTTATGCAGAAACAGAATGAAACCTAAATTTGACACCAATGTGAAAACTGATGGACTCCTTTCTATAGCCTGTCAAGTCAGTGATAGGTTGTTTGTAGCTTTGATTGTTACACGGAAATTACCAGATCAGAATTCTCAATCCTTATAATAAACGAACTTTTAAAAATGTAAGACTTGCTTCTCAAACACTGTGTCATATGTTTTGTCAGGCTAGTGTAACACAAAAGGTTGTGATGTATATATTAAGATTTAAATGCACTCTCTTTGGAAGTGACATGAAATGTGCAGCCTTTCCATCATTTTTTACACAAGAAAATTAACTCATTATTTCTGTCTCAAGATACAACCTCAGAAGTATCTCAACAGCAATGTTTTTTACCTTTCTGAAAACTGCTGACCCTAAAATGTTCTTGCAGCTCTTTACTGAGGGAAAAAAACACCAAACACTGGCATTGGCTAAAACTGTTCTGTTCAATGTATTGGCATGTTTTCTTATCTACACGTCAAAGGCTCATCCAAACATCCTTCCTCTGTTGAACAAACAAAACCCCGATTTCTAGGTTTAAGCAGACGAAAACACACGGTGGAAGGTCCATGCAATCTACCACAAGAGAAAGCCACTGAGCCAGAAAACAATTCTAAAATGTGTACAGGGCTACAACAGTTAAATCTCAAAGCTGTTGAGAAATTGCTTGGATGCTATGAGCAAAAAGTGTGGTTCCAGAGTATAATCCTAGTGATACACTATGTTCTTTGCAAAAGGTTGTGAGGCCTTGGCCTAATAAGCATAATCTCATTACACTGCAAATAAAAGTTTCCTATTTATCTCCAGATTTCAAATGAATCTAATAAGGCTTATGATACAGTCACCCAATACCCTAATCATATTTCTGCCTATCTAAAAGCAATCAGTAATTGTGTTATAGCAGAACGTGCTGACAATACCTCTGACACAGAAAGGAGAATGAGAGCCCAGCTGTACTAATTAAATTAAATGCTAGGCTGATGGAATACATTTGCTGAAGCTTGGAGAGTATGGGTGCAGAATTAATAAGCATTACAGCTTAGAGCAGGAGATGATATCATAATGGATGCAAGGTTTTGATGTGGAGAGCCTCATTCAGATTCAATGTACCATAATGTACGGATGTGACAGCTGCTTAGAGAGGTGCAGAACCTTGAACAAAGTGCACAGGAACTTTCTCTCCCCCCTCCTTCTTTTTTTTTCCCCCTCCTCTCTCCTCCCCCCATCTTTTTTGTTACTCTCTCAGAAACTGTATTTTAATACTATCCATCAGCTCAAAAAATACTCTGTTGGGGCCACAGTTTACTATTTATTGTGATCCTACTGGTTCGCACTGCTGTTTCTCCCCCACCTTCTCCTGTTTGCCGCTTTAAACTTACCAGCCACGTAAATTAGATAAAAGCCCTTGCAAAAACAGTTTATAATGCAATACATATATATATATATATATATATATGGTTAATTATAATTTTGCCCCTCTTCCCTCTTTCTGGTTATTTCTAATGCCAGAAATACCGAGGGCGGGGGAACTCCCTGGAAGGGAGACGAGAAACCAAAGGCACACCAGCTTTGTCACTGCGGCCAAGCTGCTGCTGTAGGCGCTGGGAGGGCTTGGGAAAGAGCAAGATCCACTGGAAAGGCCCCAGACGCGGTTTCCCCGCCCGAGAGCCGGCGGGGCCCCGCGGCTGAGCCGCTGCCCCTGCCCGGCCGTGCCAACGCAGCACAATCTCTTGCTCATAAATAGCTGGCGGGGAGCGGCGGGGCCGGGGCTCATTACCATGAGAATTTTCACAGGATATTAGATTTACTAATCCTGAACTTTCCGGGCTGACCCCTCACTCGCGAGCAGACAATGCCGGTGTCTGCCGGCCAGGCCCCTTCGTCTGCCCTCAGCATGTTTTACCCTCCCCGCCCCCGGCACACGCACGACCCACACGCGGGCACCCCCCAGCGCCGGGGCTCCTTCGGCGGCCGCCGCCGCCGCACCTCCTCGCCCGGCCGTCCCTCCGGCTGCCTTCCCGCGCTCCCCTCGGTGGCTGTGTCCTTTGCCCCGGCCCGAGGCGGGGGGCTGCGCAGTCCCCGTTAGGAAGTTGAGCTCCGTGCGGGAGCAGGCACACGGCCGCCGGCCGTAGCCCCGCTGGACGCGCTACCCACGCCTCTCCCCGTCCCGGGCCAGCTCGTCCCGCCAGCCCCCCTTACCCCCCAAAACGGCCCCTCCTGAAAACACAGTGCCTATTAAGTTGCTGAAAACAGCAGATTTCCACTGATACTATACAGATAGAGCTGACCATTAAATCGCAATTTTACATCCCAGGCAGCAGTGGCTGCTGACAACCTCTAAAGCTTGTAATCCCATTTAACCCCCTCCTGTCATGAGCAGGCCCACCCCTTTGGAATAATGCAGGCCAAATTAAACTTGACACGGCAATAAGAGAAATAAAACCCCCTTCAGTTTAAAAGTCATGCCACAGTGGGCAACCCTGACCTTCAGCTTCCCTGCTTCCTTCTCCAGGGAGCCAGATGCTGGCGTTGACAGAGGCAAGAGCAGGGAATTGCAAGGTGGCTGGATGGCTCTGGGTACAAATTAAAGGGAATTTTGAGGGTTTATTTTTTTCTTCCCCCGTTTTTTTAAAAAGTCTTCCTTTAGTAATAAAAAGTGAGCTCTGATCACTCCCTGCCAACTGCTTCCCGCCTGGCCTGATCGCCAAAGGGCCATCCCTGCTGGAGTGGCCCCAGCCTGTGTCACAGTCTCCCTGCCTCAGAGAGGAACCTCAGGTTTTCACAGCATTTAGTGCCAATTTCAGAAGGAAGCTCGCCACTTCTCACCCCCAAAACAAACACACACACACACACACACACACACACACACACACACACACACACAAAATAATTCCCCCTCTAGATCAAACTCTGGACTGTAGTTCATCTGTTTTGTTGGGTGAGGAGGGGAAAGCCACGGCAAGGTGAAACTCGTCCTGTGTTATTCACACACTGCTGGTCCAAGAGTACAGGAGGAGCTTTCAGACCCAACCCAAGCAACATTGCGCTCCTTACTCTGATCTCATTTGGGAAAATAATAGTCTTTGTTCGGCAATATTTTTGATAGTACTGGCCTATACTGACTTTACTGACTGTGTAAACAGCGTACATTCCCACCAGCGCACCAGAGCTTGCAAGTGCGGAGAATGGCCTTTTGCACCTAATCTATGCACAAGCAGACCACCACAAGTTTCCCCCCAGTTCTCCTCTCTGTTTACTGCCTGGCGAAGAGAAGAGACGGAAGTCAGAAAGTATCTTCATGCAAGTAAAAGGCCACATTGCCATTCAACCTTCAGTTTCTTATTTCTCTCTTTACTACAAATGCAATGGGAATACAATTCTATAGAAAAAATACATATCACCATATTTTTCTACCTATCCATCTGTTTATAAATACACACCTGTAAGCAGCAGACCTGCCCTTTCCATCCAGCACATTTTTCTCAGCACTCCCCCACCTGCCTTTGTTCCTGTATACAGAAGATCATGCAAACAAAACGCCTTCCAAAACAGAGTTATGCCTGCAGCAGGAGACGTAAATGCCCAGATTGAGTAGGAAGTTTGCTGCAGAAGTTTGCAAGCTGCTTACAGCGAGCCTCTGCAAGGAACCCTGTCTGTACCACATCACTTTGCCCATAACTCACCAAGTCACTCTCCCAAAGGCCCCACAGAAGGAATGAACTTGCAGGACTTCTAAATAGTGGCATACCAAAAAAGCAGGCTCATTACCTGGACACACGGCTTTTCATTACTTCATTGCTTCAGACGCCAGATCCTTGGATGCTGGAGATCGGCTCAAAAATTTGAAGTACTCCTTTCTTTTTTTCCCCCTTTCCCTTTTTCTTTCTTTCTTTCATTCATTCTTAAGGAAAAAAAAAAAAAAAGATGCTTGACTAGAGTTAGCTTAAATTTATTGAGAATAAAACCGGCATAAATGTTTATTTCGACTTCCTAGTGCGGCAGTGTACCGAAGCCCAGCCCGCCCAAGCCTCTTTAGCAATGGAGTGGTTTATTTAATTTGTCAGTATAATAGAAGCAGCTGAGTGAGAGACAGAGAATGCAGTGTGGTATAAAAGAAACAAAGGCTAAAAGTACCACTATTTTGATTCCCTTTTTAAAATTACTTCCAAAGTGTGGTATCTATTGTGAAGAATAATGCTGAACAAAGCACAGTGTCTTGGCAATATTCACAGAGCTCATTCACAGAGCCAGTTCTGTCTGTACATTCAGAGGTAGAATACACTTATAAATGATGCATTGGAAGGACTATAGTTCCTATTGTATTCCTAGTGTAAACAAAAAGACAGACAGAAGCTGAATGGCATATGGGCAGCAGGGCCACACTTTATTCAATCATTCCAGCACCATTGTGAAGGTAAAATGGAATGGGAGTCCTCTCTTCAAATCCAGTGAACACATTTTGGGTTAGGCTAACAATTTTTATATATAAAAAACACAGATCTGGTGGTAATTTTGTACATTTCTGTGGAAAAATGATCTTTAAAGCAATCTACATAAAGGATTGCTGTCAAGTTCTGGAGTTCATTCCCAATGGGATTAAGTAGCCTCTGGAGAAGACTGGCTGAAAGGGGGTCTGTGTGCTGACTGTAAAGGTGGGTGCTTGATGTATAGAGCCAAAATGGTCTAAAACAGCAGTAGCAAAAGCCAGCAAGGAGTCTGAGGTGCTCAGGATCCAACCTACCTAGAAAAAAAAGGTGCTATTGGAAGGGGCATTCTTTGTATAGACTGGAGTGTACCCCTCTTTTTCCACCTTTATGCCCCATTTGTTAGCCAGAAAAGACTGTCTGAGTCTGCAAAAGGAGAATGGCAACTTTGCGAGATGAGCATAAATTGCCTTCACTAAGTCAGGCATCATCCCCGCCTGAAGAGTTTATGGGCAGAGAGAGCATCTTCATTGTGTTTAAGGGGAAGGAAAAACTACTTATGTAGAGGAAATATTAAAATTAGATGTGTCCTTTCTGTGTGTTGGTTGATACCAGGAAGTTTTTTGATCGCTAGCTCGTCTTCCTCCCTTTGTATTTTCTGCTGTTACATAAAGGCTCATGTGCTGAAACTCTACTCACTGGGTTCATTCTTTCCAATTCATGCGGGCGTGTCTGTGTCTATGTGACACAGAGTATCTGCTGCACATCACACTCCTTGGTTGCATTTGGAGGGATTTGTGCAAGTAGTGCTAAGGAACCAGTCTGCCTTTTTCATTTTTCTTCCCATTTTTTTTCTTCTGTTTGTCCTGAAGCATTTTGCTCCTGGCTCATCATAGGTGATCCTTGACTGAATTCCAGATTAGGAGTAGTATATTTGGTTTTGTGTGATGGCTATTTTGTCCTTAATAGAGTTGAGGCCAGGCAGAATTTCACAGCTGTTTGAACTCACTGGAGAGTGGTATCCTTTGGGAGCTGAGGTAGAGTTCCAGTTTGTATGGGAGCAGTCTGGAGATGAGCCTGCCTGACCTGTTCTAGCATTAAGAAGTGTGACAGAATTTTATTTGTTCTGATGTGGTGAAGATTTTGCAAGTTTCTGCCTTAGATAAGTCTCTGTCTTATCAAGATCTAACATGATCATATAAATACAGGAAAGCTCCAGATGAGGATTACTCCCTAAAGCTGAGTACCAGCCTCTCTTTTTGAGTATTTATAGCCTTTAATTAAAATAGAATCTGGAAACTGTGTCCCTGAGCATTTTCCTAAATTCTTTGACTCTATTCAAAAGAAAACAGTATTTGGATTAAAGTCGTTGATGTTTGATGTTTCCAAGAAAAGAACTCAACTAATACTATGTTTTCATTATGAGCTGCCTCCTACCAGAACTGATGCCAAGAAACTCAAAATATTTTAATGACTGAACTTAGATGTCAGCATTGGTTACAGTTGTTTGTTCCACTAGGGTTTTTCTCTATAGAGATCAAGTTATCAACAGGTGGCAGTTGGAAGAGTCTGCAGCCGCTATAGTATCGTGGTCAGAGCTTGATCCAAAGTCCATTAATGGACTTCATGAACTCCCTTGCACAACACCATGTCCTGGGCAAAGACACTTCATATGGCTGAAGGAGTGGGAAAAAAAAAAGAAGACTGTGCCAGCAAAATGAATGTGTAAGTGACCAATAGAAAATAGGTTGGAACTTGGAAGAAGATTTGGACAGACTCCCTATTATTTAGAAAGCATGTTCCTTGTAAATGTGAGATGCAGATGGATGCATTTTCCCCATTAGAAACCTATTTAAGATGACATTCAAAAACACACAGTTATGACATTGGTGTGGAAATGCACATTTTTTTGAATATTCTTTACTCAATGTCTCAGGTAGGCACACCTATTTTCATTCCTGAGTGTTGTGATTTAACACCAGTTGGCAACTAAGCACTGCACGGCCTCTTGCTCACTGGTTCCCACCTCCTGGTGAAATGGGAAACAGAAGTGGAAAAATGGTAGAACTGATGGGTTGAGATAAGAACAGTTTAAAAATTAAAGTAAAATATATTACTTCTACTACTACTTGTAAGGAAAAGGAAGATAACAAAAAGAAAGAGGAATAAAACTTAAAACAGAGGTGATGCACAATGCAATTGCTCACCACTCATTGACCAATGCACAGCCCATCCCCAGGCAGCAATTTTTGCCAACACAGCCAACTCCCTCAGTTAATATATTGAGCATGATATTCTCTGCTATGGAATTTCTCTTTTGTCAGTTCTAGTCACCTGTCCTAGCCATGTTCTCTCCTGGCTTGTTGTGCAGCTCCTCAATGGCAGAGCATGGGAAACTGAATACTACCTAGCAACAACCAAAACATCAGCATGTTACCAAAATTATTCTCATGCTGAATCCAAAACACAGCACTGTACCAAATACCAGGAATAAAATTAACTCTATCCCATCTGAAATCAAGACACTTAGAGATTATTAGATGTGCAGTTGCCAATGGGACACCACTAAGCGAGGGCCACAAAGTTATTGCCGAAGACACAGGTGTGTCTTTAGAAGTCATAGAATTTGGACAAGCAATACAGACTTGTCAGACGCTTATTACAATCAGTGATGAAAAACTAAATTTCAAAATGAGCCAGCCTTTGCCAATATTTTCTAAATCCATAAGACTCCATCACCTCTAGATATTTCAGAAAAGGCTGCTGGGTCTACACATCAAAGGGATCTCTGCACATCTCTGCACACTGGAAGGAATAAATATGAGCTAAGTATCTATAAAAGTATGTTATTTTTATTTGGCATGTCAGTATATATTGGTTCTATGACTATGCCATGAAAATTAAAAATAATCTCTTTCAGTCACTTGCATTATGACTTCAGGATTTCAATTCAGATTTGGTCATCACTATTTTAACCTAAAGTATTGGAAGTAAAGTCAGCTCACAATATGAAGTGTCAGTGGATGCAAGATATTATTTGGTGTTCTGGAAAAGAGAATGAAAATGTGTGGGTTTTTTTTTTTTTTTCTTTTATGAATAGTGACCACCAAAGATTCACATTAAGGTAATTAGGAGTTATTCATAGCCTGATACAGAGAAAAAACTCCGCCTGGTCAGCTACTACATCATTACTAATCAATGTGTTCTGAAAGAGAAGATTCTCTTTATGACTTTCTGGCACTTAAATTCTTCAAGAGGTAAGTGAACACCCACAGCAGAGGCTATTCTTTTAGGAAGAAAAAAAATTGTACCTAGAACAGGCAGTAGATTCTAGATGTTGAATTTCAATTACTGCATTAGCACACTGCACGTCTTATTAGAGTACTGGTGGAAATGTAACATTTAGAGAAAATATTAGAGGAAGAGATTTCATGGTTAAAATAAATTTTAATGCTATATAGGTATATGGTTCTTAGAAATATGTTTGTCAGGGAGCAGAAACAGAAATTTCTACACTGTATATCCTATTAAAAACAAAAGAATTGAATTCAAATTTCAGCTACTTTCTATCCACAAAAAGACCAAGGAAAATTTAGAGAAACAATTTTTTTGAGAAATTGCATGGGGAGTACTTTTGAATTACAAATACATTGAAGAAAATTATAAGATGATTGAAGATAATTCATTAATAGATAAAGACTGAAATAATTTAATACATTATTCATGATATATTATTCTCTTAGCTCCCTTGTTGATGACCTTCTGGTTACGGTTTTTTTACAGTGCTAGTGGAAGCTATTCTTTATAAATGAATATCCAGAATTCTTGACATAGCTAAAATCATAAATTGTGGACATCCTTGTACAGAATAAGCATGTTTTATCTTTTGCCAGTGATTATAAAACTTCTTCCATCGAGTTAACCTGCTATTATTTCTGATTTATATCGGTTTAACTAGGATTAGAAAAGGGTCTTTTTACCTCAGAGGTGATACAGCTTCCCTTATTTTCCTTTGCAAATTTGTAGTTTATGAACAATTTCCTCAAACATTGTTCTAAGTAAGAAGTCAATAGTCTAATGTCATTCATTTTACATAGTTTTTGTCAGCACACAACTGAAGGCACTATGTATACTAAGAAGATAAATAGTTTCAGGAGAAGTCCTGAAAGTCTGGATTCTCATCCAGGCTTCACATCCTATGTTCCTACAGTACTATGCCATAAAGGACTGTACTTTTCCTCCCTGTATGCCGAGACTTCCACAGAATAGCCTTAGCCCCTCTCCAGGTCTTCAAGGGATCTTCTTCTCCATGTCCCCATGCAGTTCTTCTCT
>VYZS01009668.1:7797-23071 GCA_013400695.1 Neodrepanis coruscans | reverse complement strand
GCAGTGGGGGCTTAGTCTTGGGAAGAGGAGGCTCAGGGGTGACCTTACTTCTCTCTACAGCTACCTAAAGGAGGTTGTTGCAAGATGGGGTTCATTTTCTTCTACCATGCTTGCACTAAGAGGACTAGAGGAAAAAGCCTTGAGCTGAGTCAGGGGAAATTCAGATTAGATATTAATTTTTTTTTTTTACTCTTAGGGTAGTCAAGCATTGGAATAGATTGCCCAGGGAGGTGGTGGAGTCACCATCCCTGCAGGTGTTTAAGAGGTGTCTGAATCTGGCACTGGGTGATATGATTTAGTGGTTAAGGGTTACAGGCAAAGTACTGGGTGGACAGATAGACTTCATGATTCCAAAGGTCTCTTTCAGCCTTGATGATTCAATGATTCTAAAACTACATAGCTTTTAATTTTTTGTCTCTTAGTTGTCCTCTGCCTTTCTTTTGCTGTCCCTCAAAGGAAAAGTTTTGCTAAAGCATTTACTTTGCAAAATTGATTTTCAGTTTTTGAAAGAAAAAAATCAGATCTTTTTTTCTATTAAGAAATTGAAACTCCATTTTTCCCCTTATAGATGATACCTCTTTCCTGTAAAAAAGAACAAATCTTCATTGAATGAACAAGTATCCATTAAATGAACAAATAATTTAGACATTAGTAGTTATATGATACAAACAAGGAAAGTTCAGAAACATAATTAATTATATCTCGCATCTCACAGTTAATTCTTTGTAACATATTTGCAGATCTACTTCTAGACTACCATGTCTGTCCTTAACATAATTTTGACCATAGCTTGACAGTGCTCCTCTGTGCACAATCAGTAGCAAGTAAATGCTAATGGGTTTGACAATAAAGCAAAATAGAACACTGGTACATTCGAAATATGTGTGGCTTTAGATTAAATTAAACAATGCTGTATGATCCAAATACATTCTATTGCTTATATGCTAAAAATTTGAGTCCTATAGTATTTCTGTAGTCAGCTATTATACATAAGGTGCACAGATTCATGTTTCTTGAAGACATAATAATCAAAGCCAAATTCTTATGAATGCAAATATTAACAATTACATTCTGTCCGATTCATTTTATAATGTTATAGTGGCAGGAAAAAAAAGGAGAGGTAGCCTAAGACAGTCTTTTTGTGGAATATAACTACGTGAAATAGAAATGTGAGCCTACAATGAATTTTAACATCTTTTCTTGTAAAAGCTGCTAAAGTTTCATCATCAACATTTTATTATTAAGCACTTCTAATATTGGGACACAGATCAAACAAGCACTAAAAACCTGCTCATTACTGCAAAAGTGTCCTCTCATTATAACACACTATGTAANTTGTTACAGTCATTAGCATTTGAAGTGAAATTACCTCAAAATAATTGTTTAATCAGTTATTTTTTATCATATTACACATCATATTTATTTGGTATACTGTAAACTTTTTAATTCACTGAATGCCAGTTAAGTTTAAAGCAGTTTTTCTTTTTTTCTCTTTTTATTTATATATCTATGGGTTTTTTTGTTGGTTATTCTAGTCTTATATTTTTTGTCAGTCATAATAGACGTTACAGATTTTGTGCTGTGGGTTTCAGTACAAGTCTTACAAGGCTCATGCTAATGCTGTCTAGACTGTTTCTATTTAAATTGTGAGAATGTGACCTACTTTCATCTCTGTAACTGCATCTGCAGATTCTCCTATTCATGTCATATTAAGTCATCTGAGTTTAATGATTGCCCTGCCTCATTAGCTGGGCTTACAGTACACATATGAGAGACCTCAACCAAAACTCATTTCACAGTCATCCCAAAAATGTATCACCATGTTTATCACACCCTTTATGACCCAATGACCTCAAGTAAATATCTCTACTAGTTATCAATAGTTGCTGAGATTTCACAAAGTTTAACAAAACCACTTTGTGATGGTCTATATGCACTTTAAGGACGTGACTAATATTCATTCTTATGCATGCAAATGAAGCAACAAGAATGGAAATTTAATGCTGACTCACTTTTTCCTTGAGTACTAAATACAAAAAAAATCTCTCAGTTTGTGTCTTGATGTTACACTTCATCACAGCTTTTGCCAGAATTTGATGGGTTTTGTTCCTTTGTAAATGTAGAAATTTCTTGAGTCTCTTTCATTGGTATTTGCTCTTTTTCTTACCATCCTTTAGCTAGTTAGTAAAATAGAAAGCATGTCAATATATTTCACTAAAGAAAACTGGAGTGGACATAAGGTCTTTCAGGTAGCTGTCCTTGAAGGCAACTGGATTTGTCACTTAAGTGTTTAGATCCTCTGGAATATTTTAAGTTTTTCATACCAAAATTGCCCGAAACTCTTCTTAGAACAATGCAGCTTCACTTCTCCTATTATTTTAATAAGTGATACTTTTTAAAATATTAATGTCTGCAGGGTATGGAACCTAATATTTCTTAATTATAGAAGAAGATAAAAATGCCTCAAGTTACCCATATTGTAATGGTTTTATGAACAAGCTCTTATTTGATCTTTCTGTCCCCAGACTTAACAGTTCTTATTTTATTTACTTAGAGGTGGTTTTCAAGGGGTTGAAGAATGTAATTAGTACATGTTAAGATGGTCAATTTGGCTTTTTGACTTTGTTATTGAAATATTACATGCTATGTGGAAATTATGGTTCTATAGCAGGATTTAGTTAGCATTTATTCATGGTTATTCTTTTCATACCACAGTGAAGTGGAAACACAATACTTCTGATAAACAGCAACATACATGCAAGATCAGAAAAATGTCCGAAACTTAGATACTTGGGACATGACTTATGTGGAGCTTCTGAAAGATGATTGTGAAAGACATAAATATTCCTTGCCTAATCTTTTAATATATGAAACAGAGCTGCTATAAACATAAATGTCTCATTGTGTAAGGGGTGTATTTGGGCTAGATCTTCCAAAAGTGAATGTAGGCTTGCAATTAGCTGTGACTCACAGAACATTAAAACTCTGCAGTGAATTTGTTTAATTGTATGTAAAACCCAAGAAATGTAAAACTTAGAATAACGTTTCTAATAGCAGAACAAAAGCTTTCCTTCTCCTTAGTTAAAAAACCTCTGTCATATTAAAATTACCACATTAACTAAACAAAGAGAAATCTTTAAAGAATTTATTTACAAAACTGCACTTCAAGCTTAAAGTTTCTTACTAGAAAGAGAAGGGACTGAGCCACTACAGGGCTAAATGATTCATTGAAGTAATTCAAGAATTCTGGGATTTAATAGGATACTAAAGGGCTCCCAAATGAAGCCTAGGATGCAAAAATATGGATTTTCTGAATACCACAACTCTCAATACACTGACTGACCTTTGATTTATGAGTTTGCCTTCATAAAGTTTTAACTATTGGTTGAAAATGTTATTCAAAAAGTCATTGAGTTTAATTCAATTATTTTGCAGGGAATTTGTTGTTTACGACTATAAGTACCAAAAGCAATTGCTTAAAAGCTAGTGATTTTGACAATTGCATAAAATAAGAGAACATAAGATATTCAGAATTCTTTTCCTCTGTGCTTCTTCAGGAAATAGTTCCTTCCTTCGTTTTTATTTCAAGCACTCAGCAAATACCCACGTCAAAAGGTTTTCATAATTACCCAGAGCAGCCTAGAATGACTTATTTTACAATATACTTGTTTTCATTAATTCATTTTTAAAAGAAGTCATAAAATGGAAAACAGTTCAGAATTAAATCCTGCACAGGTAGAGATGTGACTTCCTCAACTGATAACATTGTAATATAAATGTTATGCCAAATGAATGTGACATATTTTTCTATATATGCCCATTCAGATAGTATGGTCCAAATGATATGCTCAAGTTTTTGAATGGTTTTATGATCTATGATGATGCAATGAGTTGAGTAACAGTATTTTTATTTTTCATTTTCCCTCTACAGATCTTTTAGTCATTACAATTCAGTTATAGAGAGTATGTGCTCTTCCCTCTATTTAAGATTAAAAAATTCATATATTGTAAGTTCTGAAAAAGCACTGTAGGATGAAACTCAGCACTAATCCCCTATTAAACCAAGCAACATACTTAAAAATTTTCAGACAGTATTTTTTTTCTCCTAATAAAACCCGCACAGGCATTTTCATGAGAATGACAGACATTGTTGAATGCAATAGTTTGTACCTTGTCACGCATCAACATTGTGTCTTTTCAAGTGTAGAATGAAGAGCTGAGTCACATATGGTTACATTTTGCTCTCTCATCTTGGCTTTTTGCTTTGTTTATTTCTCTCTTTCTTAATGTATTGTTTATTTCTCTCTTTCTTAAATTGCTGATCTAAATTACAAAATTAAAAGATCTGGGCATCTGGAATGCATTGTTCAGATATGGATTTTAGCAAGTATGATTAAAGAGTTGGTATGTGGTCTTTCATCCTTGTAAGACACAGTACTGTGTTTAATACAGAAGCTCCAAATGAGAAAAACAAATGGAAACCAAATAAAGAAAAATTAGATGGAAAATCATAATGTTAAGCACAGACAGAACCATCTGAATAACAAAATAATAGCTGTGTTAGTAAAATGATTTGAGAGTTCCTTAACACTGAATCTGACAAAGCATTGCAGAATATGATATAGAAAATAACCCAGAAGTCCTTGATGGTATGGAAAAAACCATTTATAAACTGATTGACCTGTTAAAAAGTAGTTTTTAAATGTGTATATGGCACTCTTGGCAAAACAATTTTTATGAATAAACTGTTTTATAAGGGGAGATTGAGATTGAGCATAAGCTGTTTACATTTATGTGGGAGGCAATGAGAATTAAGTGCAAGAATATCACAAAACCACTCTGATCTAAATATTCTCAAATTTTTATAAGGGAAATTAATTGATTTATCTCTCTGGTACTTACCTCATACAGATCATTAGAACACGGCAAGTCTAACAAGTTGATGTGTGCAAATTATCCAATTGTAATGGCAAGGTGGCTATTTCTAAATTCAAAGTTAGGTTACATTTTTTTTTTGCACAGAGGGAAACAATTTCATGGTTATGAGATATTCTTCAATGTGTTTTCTCCCCAGCACCACATGTTTTTCATTTGAGTGGCAGCTGAGGTTCAGAGTAATATACTAAATTAATTGAAAGACTAAATGAAGAAATGAACTGTTTTTTCTGAGACAATCAAGGCACAAAGTGTGGTTTGAATCGCTGGATCTTGACCCTTTTTTTGTTTGTGAGTCAAATCAGGAGAGGCAAGTGTGATCACAAAAGGTTTATCTCTGCTCCTTTCTACAGTGCCTTGAGCTCATGTTATCCAAATTCACATAACATTCATATGTTTGAAACATTTTCATTTCCAATTGGAAAATCTGGGAAACATAAGAAGGAAGGAAATAATCTTCCCTGCCTTGCCATCTTGTTACTAAGACAGCAGCTTCCTATTTAATTAAATTTCAGACAGAAACTACAACAGAATCTGACATAGACTAAAGGTTTTAGTAAAGCACAGATTTCCTGGGCTTGATCCCACAAGTAAAATTGTGCTGGTTTTACAGCTGTAAAGAATCACATAATTGGTAAAGTTGGAAGGGACCACTAGAGGTCATTTAGTCCAACCTCTCTGTTCAAGCAAGGTTCCCTAGAGCACATTGCACAGGACTGTGTTCAGACAGCTTTGGAATGTCTTCCTAGAAGGAGACTCCACAACCCCTCCTAGCAGCCTATTCCAGTGCTCGGTCACCCTCATAGTAAAGAAGTTATTTCTTATGTTCAGGTAGAACTTCCTGTCTTCGAGTTTCTGACTGTTGCCTCTTGTCCTATTGCTTGGCACCACCAACAAGAGCCTGGCTCCATTCTCTTGACATTCTCATTTCAAATGCTTTTGTACATTGATACGATCCCCTCTCAGTTGTCTCTTCTTGGGTCTGAACAGGCACAGCTCCTTCAGCTTTTCCTCATAAGAGAGAGGCTCCAGTCCCTTAATCATCCTTGTAGCCCTCTGCTGGACCCATTTTAGGGGCAGTATGTCTCTCTTGTACTGAGAAGCCCTTAACAGGGCACAGTACTTCAGATGAAGCCTCGCCAGGGCTGAGTAGATGAGCAGGATCACCTCCCTCGACCTGCTGGCAGTGTTCTTCCTAATGAATCCAGGGATACCTCTGGCCTTCTTGTCCACCAGGTCACACTACTGACTCATGGGCAGCTTGTTGCCCACCAGGATTCCCAGGTCCTTCGCAGAGCTGCTTTCCAGCAGCTTGGCCTGCAGCCTGCTCTGGTACCTGGGGTTATTTTTCCCCAAGTGCAGAACCCTGCACTTGCTTTTGTTGAATTTCTGAAGGTCCCTCTCTGCCCATCTCTCCAGCCTGTTGAGGTCATTCTGAAGGGCTGCACAACCTTCTGGGATATTGCCCACTCCTTCCAGGTTTATGTCATCAGTGAAGTTGCTGAGGAGGCATCTGCCCCTTCATCCGAGTAATTGATGAATAAATTAAATAAGACTGGGGCCAGTACTGAACCTTGCAGGATATAACTAGTGACAGGCCTCCAACTAGATCCTGTATCACTGATCACAACCCTCTGACATCTGCCATTTAGCCAGTTCTCAATCCACCTTGTCATCCACTAATCAAGCCTGCACTTCCTGAGCTTGCCTATGAGGATATCAAGTGAGACAGTGTCAAGAGCCTTTCTGAAGTCCAGGTAGGCAGTGTCCACTGCTCTCCCCTCATTTACCCAGCCATTTGTCTCATCATAGAAGGCATTTAAGACAAGGCTAGGAAATGTAGGAAATGCCAGCATAAATATATGCTTTGTAATTTAAGGTCATACAAATACAAATGTTTGGAAAAGTCTGTGTGCATCCATTTTCTCCTGTAAAGTGACATTACATAGCGACAGATTTGAGTGTCATTAGAGTGATTATTGAGGGCAAGGAGAAATCGAGAGTTGACTCGTGTTTACTGAGTTTACTTGGAATGGGGGACATACAAGTTCATTTATTTCTATTAGGTGATTTGAATATTTTGAAACTGATTACTGTGCAGCTTGAAGAAGTTTGTGGTTACATATTCTTAAAGCTAAAAAGTTTTTTCCCCACTCCTTCAGTTTTCTTCTGTTGCTGTGAATTAAGCTGAATTTTTGCTTTAACTCATGCAGGTGCCAATTCACAATAATATGCAGACAAGTTAGTCTTGCTTATTTCGTCCTACCAGCTGTGTTCTGGAGGAGATACAGGACTGTGTATTAAAGTTACGATTTTTATTTTTCTCTGTTAGGAATAATTAGAAATCAGTCTTGCTATTTTTAAGACTCCATGTGAAATTTTTATTATTATTGTTGGGTATTTTAAGAGCTGATGACATTTCCCAACTCTTTAAATAACCCATTTAGTATAAATCATGTGTAACCCAGAAGGCATAAGTAAAAACAATGATCTGCAATTTCACAGCTAGCCTTTTGCAGCTCTGTGGTCATGTCTTATATGCATGGAAAAAAAGGCATACATAGCCAGAAATGTATTCCGCTGCATTTTCCATCAGTCTTACCTTTACTGAAACCAGTACAGAGTAAGTTTCTTGATGACACAGGATTAAATACAAGACCCTTTTGGAGATCTTTGCAATACACAGTTGTTCTTACAAGCAGGTAACAAGAAAGGAAACAATTTGGTCTCCTTCTATTCTAGTTTTTTAATCAGCTGGTTTTGTTTCAGATTCCTTGATGCTATGATAGTCCTGACAGGCAGCGTAGGACTGTCAGAGTGAGACGTCTTTACAGCTTGTCTGAACTTTGGTGCAAGAATGACAGTTGAGAGGAAATACCCCAATTCTTAATGATGCTCCCTAATGGATTTTTTTCATGTCTTCTGATAATTTAGTTTTCAGTTTCCTCGTATGATACTGTCCTGGCTTGGACACTAAGGGGTGTTACTAAAAGATGATAGACGTAATAGAGAAGACAACAACAAAAGAATTTATTGAATCTATGGGATACTATATACATAAATCAGTAACAGACAATAACCCAACAATAATAACTGCACTCTGCTGCTCTGGGCCGGCGGCTGGGCTGTGGAGAGGAAGGAAGGAGTGCTGCCGTGTGGACAGTGCTGCGGAGGTGATGTGGCAGGGTTCCACTCTAGAGCTGCTGGAAAAATCGAGAGTGAAAGGAAAACACTGGGGGAACCAAAGGTAAGACATACCACACTGCTATCACTGCCGTGTGGAGCTGCGTGGTCCTCTGCTGGCACTGCCTGAGCTGTGGTGACACCATGCTGCTGCCCTCACCGAGACAGCTGAGAGAAAGCCGACTTCCCTTTCTGCTTCTTCTATAGTGTGCCTGTTCTCGTCTTTTCTAGTGCTCCTTTTCTTGTGAGCGATGCTTCTCCATTGGTCAGCAGCCTGGTTTGGTGTCACATGGCACTGGGCACCGCCCCCTCTCCAGACCTCACTGGGAGGCAAACTTGGTGGTATTTGCTACTAAAATGCTCGGGGGCAGCATTTGCTGCAGGAAGGGGCTGCCACCGCCGCCATCCGCCCCCCCAGCACTGCAGGGACTCGGGGGCACCGGCCTGGGGCTGCGTCCATCGCACGGGTTCTGCCTGTCCCCGCTCACCACATCGCCACGGCGACGCCCACTCTGCCCACACCACCAGTGCCCCACGCCACCAGTGCCCCACGCCGTGGTGGTGGCGGGGGCAGCGCACACATCTCAAGCCGCACAGCGTCCAGCCAGGGTGGTGGCACAGAGTGGGCAGAGAGCTGTGCGAGCGACACCTGCATTGGTGGTACGGAGCGGGCAGGGAGCCATAGAAGTGGCAAGCCAGTGGCAGCGTCCCTCCCAGCCCCAGCTCAATCACATCAATGAACCCAGCCACACCATGGCGGCAAGTGCAGGCCAGGCCGACCCTGCAACTGCTCCGTGCCCGGCGGGGCTGTGGGGAGCACATGGGAGCGGCACCATCTCTGCCCGCCGCACCCCTGATCGCACTGGGGACTGGTCCAACGCTGAGCCATGGGCCAGCATGGCTTGGGCTGGGCCTGGCCAGGCCAGGAGCTGCTGGCTGGACAGCGGTGGCCGTATTCCCGGCCCCACTCTGCTGCCACACTCGCCATGCCACAAGGTGCCAGAGCATTTCACTTGTTCCCCTCTCTTAGGAAAATAAAAAAAAAGTTTTAAAAACTTTTTAAAAGACACCCCTCCTCCCCCCTATTCCCCATTTAACCCATAACAGATACCTGTTAAATTCTAGCAGTATTTCCAAGTTATTTTCTCTAGGTTAGTATTTACAGCTATATTTGCACTGAAAATTATTTTTATTCTGCTTGTAAGGAGCAGACAAAGTAAGTGTGTGCATACACGCATGTATGTATGTATAAAACATACAGCTGACAGTCATTTTAGAGAGATTAACAGATAATCATAGAATTGTAAAATAATGAAGGGACCCACAAGTTTCATTAAATTCCAACTCCGTGCCCTGCAATTCATTTTTTCTTATGAAGGTGATTCTGCCGAAGTCATTGTGTCCAGTAGGAAACGGTCGGTAGTAATTAGAAATATCTGAGAATAAATCTTTAGTAGACATTTGGCCTCCCATTTCAATAAACATGCACCATATTTGACCACAGACTATCTTATGCATTCTCAGTTTTATCAAGTGTCATTCAAAAGCAGAATATTTTTATAACCTCAGTAATTCTGTTTCTTAGTATATTCATATTCTAAAATTACCTATGACACTTATATGATTATATTTTGCCTACTAAAGTTTTAAAAAACTGAACAGGAATCCAAACATTCTTGCTCTTCATGTGGAAATTCTGTGTGGTACTATTGTGAATCATTTACCAGAAGTTATGAGGCTGGTACAATCTGTTGGTCTGTAAAATGGTTCCTATGCAATGATTTTAGACACACTATGATGAAAAGACCTGCCTCAATGCTACTTAATCTGTGGATGTTTTGTTAATTTAAAGGTAATAAAGTTGCAGGGGATTTTCTATACATTACAATATTACTAACAAATTGATATTCTTGATAGAAGAGACTTATCATTAGCTCCTGTTAATAGTTTCCTAGGAAATGCTCTACATCTCAATCATTGTTGCTCAAACCCTTGGTCTTACAAGGAAGATTAGTGTGATTTGTATCCTGTTATCCAATGTATTCAAAAAGAAGCACTTAGCATAAGTATAGATAAGGTTTGAAAGCTGCTCGAAGGTCTCATGAAGGGCTGGTTGCAATGGCACTACAGTAATACTTTCTGGCCTGGTAAGTATGTTTAAGAATTTTCTCTGAATTGCTGCTACACTTACTACAAACCAAAACCCTTAAACAGAGAGTGTTGCTGTATATAGGGAAAGAAGACAGAGAGAAGCAGAAAAATTGAAGAAGTTATCTCAATACTTATATAACTTTGAATATGGGCTGGAAAATGAATTTGCCCACTGTGAGTTCATTTTCTGCAAATACTGAGGGAAGCAGATTTTTGTTGGAAGTAACAACATTTTTTGTTTGTATAAACTATTTTTCAAATATATAAAAATGTTTTTAATTTTTTAGAGCTATAACTTGAGATTTTCTTACTCAAGAAATTCGGACCACCTTCTTTGTCTAATTGACTCATTTTCTGTTTTGTGTGTGTGTGTGTGTTTAAACCTGTTCTTACATCTGATTTCTTTACTTTGCTGCTTTATTTCTTTTCATTCTTCCTGGGTCATTTTAGATTTTTTATATTTGTGCATTCTCTGACTCTGCAGATTCTACCTTCTCTTCTAGCTTTCTCCTCAGTGCAGAACATTGTGCTGACATCCGTACCCATACAACTCTTTATACATTTGACCTGTTCTTTATTTAGATCACTTTCTCAAACACCAATATATGTGGTTGAATAATATTTAGTGAGTACTTTACATAAAGAATTCTGACTCCATCTCAGGAAGCCTTTTCAAAGTCTTCATTTGTAATGGATGAATTTTACTGGTTGTCATTAACCAGTTGATGATCTCCCTAGCTTATGCTGCCAGATCCATTTCACAATTAGCAGCAAACCTGTGCCTGGATTGTTACAGAGGTGTTTCCCCCAAATGACCTTTGCCTCTGCAGTCCCCCTCAGTGCTCTTGAGCACTGATAATGTACATGTGCATTATGACAGTCCGAGTGACATGCAGTGTATAATAATGGGTCATAGCTGCAAGTAGTTAGAACTTCCCTCACTTCTAGCACCTTGCCTAATGTGCTTCTCCCATACAGTTTTGTGACAAAGGGCTGAGATATATTTATATGCTTGTTCTAATTTAACCAAAGCAGAAATTCTTTTCATTCTAGATCTTAGCATACAAGATCTTCATCAGCATGGCTGCCCTATAAATATCCCACTTAAATACCTTACAGAATCAAATCTCAAATGTGGACATGGATATAATACAGAACTAGCCCAATCAGTTTGCTAAAGTAGCAATGTATAAGATGCAGATGGTTCAAGTTTTCTGCAGCAAGATAGGGAAAAAATATCTCAAATGCTTTCTCTGTCTTAGCCTGTTCTGGAAATCACTTTGAATCTGTGAATAAATTGTTTAATGTATTTTCTCGCTGCATAGAATTGCCCCAGTCATTATGACAAATTTTCGTTTGTTTTGAGTTTTGTTTTGTTTTGGTTTTTTTTTGACTGACCAGAAGGCTTAATGACTGACTCATATCCTGCCATGCACTCCCACCCACCTAATACCATAGTGACAAGCTGCTGGTTCTCTTCTGTTAAAAAAAACCAAAACACAAAAAAACCAACAAATTAAGTCTTTCAAAAAATTGTATAGTCACCAATGTCTTGGTACAATTAAGCTGAAACGAATGGTGCTGACTACCTGTGAGATATATTCCTTACCTCTTCAAGGTCACACTTGGACCTTAAGCATTTAGCACCTATTATTTTCTGTTATATTAGCAAGCAAACAGTATTCTCATCTGAAAGGCTTTTAGAGATGAAAACATATGGGAGTTAGCTGATTAATACACTTAGACAAAATCTGTAAATCACAGAATGTTCCAAATCCACGTGTTTAATCACCTGAATACCTTTTAAAATCTATCCCAGAGTCTGTGCTTGTAAAATAGAAGTAGGTTTTGTGATGTTTTGATGTTGTTCAGAAAAGCTTAAATTGGAGAATTTCAGCAAGCTCAAATTCTTATTTGAGCAATAAGAATTTATTCTCTTAAACACAGAATTTTAATGGGAAAAATGCTGAGGCCACTCTGCCTACAAACAAGCAGAAAATCCTATCAAGTTCCAGGACAAAACTGCATCTATCTCTCTAAAAATATATAATTCCCGATATTTAAAAGCTAGTTTATTGTAGAATAAATATATACATTTTCTCAATTCTTTTAGTCAAAATTTTTTTGAAACTTCTTTTATGAAAATATCAATTTCTAAAGTGGTTTTGACAATAAAAACTCATGCCAGATACACTTAAGCACTGCCATTTGTCATGATAAAGATGTATATACACAGATACATATATCTGTATAAAAGGCAGAAACAAGCCAGTCCTTGATTCTTATATCTGCATTAGTCATGCAGGGAGTGAAACAGCTATTTCCATACAATTCTATGATTTTAGTAGCTAGTTAAATTCTTAAGAGTATGTTAAGGAAAAGTAACTGTGTTAAAAAAATCCCTTTGGAACCATTTTTTTTTTGTTTTGTTAATACCAATAAATAACAATCGATAGAAAACCAAGGGCAGAAGCATTAATCAAAAAATCCTAATTTTTCTTTAATTATTATATTTCTGGGGAAAGTTTTAATGTGAAATTGAAACGACTTTAGAACCTTACTTTTGTGATAGATTGCATTAATTTTTTTCTTTGAACTTAATCTCTTCTCCTAATTTCTCTTCCAGAAAAGAAATTCTGGTAAAATATACTTTATATACTGTATATACTTTAGGACCAAAGATGGCTAATGCTTTCTTCCAGATCTATGCCTTCATATATGGAGTTACTAAATGTGTTTTCCAAAAGTTATGAGTCATTGTAGTTGTCTCATCTTTGTAGAATGCATTTTAAATGGAGCTGGATTCAATAAATATTGCCATGTCTTCTTTTGAGAATTAAGGCCCACTTGAAACATTTTAAAAGAAAGTCCGTATCCTCTGACCTCCTGATTTTCACAAAATATATTTGTGAATAAGTTATGTAAAAACATTTGGAAAATTTGTAAACTTCAGCCTCGTATTATAATTATCTTAATATTAACCTTTCTTTATTCTTCAAAGACTATGAATACTCTAGTCTTTGATGCTAATACTACCTCTGTCTCTTAAGTTATAGATTTTTTTATATTGTATGTTTTCACAGATATGTACAAAGAAGTGTAAAGAAAATACAATCTCAAGGAAATGCAGTCTCAGTCTGAGCTAGTGGAAAAGTGCAAGGAGAGAGAAATAGTATGCCTGAAAAACCCAAAAAGCATTTGGTACAAGTGTGGATACAATCCAGACTTCTGTGCGTCACCTCTTGTGTTTTTTTCCTGCTCCCAAATAATCTTATAATCATGAAGTGCAAATTCTTAAGACAATGTTTCATCCCCTACAGGGTTTTTTTATCCTGTTCATCATCAGAAATAGCACCCTTAACAAGAAATTTTTCCTAGATCGTGAAGATCAGATCTGATTCAGTAAGGTGAGTTTCTATTTAAAACTGTATCATACCACCTGGGAATGAAATTTGGAGAGATGATAGGAAAACTAAGCGTAAAGTATCATTGATTAAAAAAAAAGAAATACACTTTAAATAGTCATTCCTCTTGCCATCATTTTCACCAATTGCGCCTGACAGAATTTCTTAACCTCTTACGAAGATTTCTAACTTGGGGTCAATAAAGATTGAGAAAAGTTCTCAACCACAAATTCCTCTTTGCACTTTTCAAAGGATCCTGCCCTAATGAGGCCAAAGATGTTTATTCATATTAAACTTGTTACCTCTTATTTTCTCCAAAATATAGAGTTATCTTTTCTACTTGTAAGCTTTCAAGGGCTTAACTGCAAATCCAATGCAAATGGATCTTGGCTATTCTTCCACTTATATTCTTTATGAAATCAAAGTTATGGAAATATCTGTTATGGAATAATCTTGTATTCTTTTTAGAAATGACACCACAGTGGACTAGACAGACTATTGTTCTGTTCTGCAGTGCTAGTAGCCAAGTAAATTACAAAAGAATTTCAAAAGGCTCATTACTGTCTTGTAACTTTTCATCTATCTCTTTAAGATCATACTGGAAAATGATTCTGTGTTTCACATTTCATATGCTCTTTAAATGATGTCCAGTTTAAATGGGTATGTAGAGAGACAAGCTAGAACTGAGCACTTGGTGAGAAAATCCAGAGAACTCAAGGCTGAAGAATTATTTTTTAACTAACCTATACCATATTTCAGAGTATTTGTGAGTATAAATACAGTGCTTCCTGCCTTCATTCATTGCTAGGTCATTAATTGTTCTATGACTTTTCATCTGTCTAGTTTAAGTCAACATCTGTCAAAGTACATTTCTATTGCAACATATTCAGGGATCTTAAATTATTTAATACCAAATATTGACTGCTAGGGTACAGAAAAGAACAGTATTATATGATATAATAAAAGAATTATTCAGAAGGGTGGGGTTTTACCCTATTTTCTACCTTGTATTTTTCCTACTTTCCTTGCCTGGTGTAGTGCACATCATGGTGTCACATCATGCACTGACATTACTGTGAAACCTTACTCTCCCTAGTGCAAATAAGTGAGTCTCTCCTGTTTAACACATTCAATAAGTATTATTTACATTTTACAGGCAGGGTGGCAGGTATGCAGAAAATAACATAATTTATCTTGAGATCATGCAAAGACACTGGAAATACAATTCCAGTGAGTCCTGGCTATAACACTTTTGATATCCACCTCACTAGCTGAGGTTCTACATGCACTAAAGATAAGAAAATAGGTTCTTATGTGTATTATATGCATTGTAGTATTTCAATTCATTTGAATTTAGAAAAAAATTTAAAAAAAAAAAGGTTTATGTTANAATATCTCCACAGGAGAAGATTAAGATGTCTGATACATTCATCTTTTTGTTAGAGTAACATACTTTTGCTATTTAAAATTCACTGAAGGAAAAAAATGCTGTCATACTGTAAAGACACTATTTCCAAAGCAATGCATTGTTCCTGCCCAAGTATTATAGTCATCTATGTTCTTACATTTTAGATTCCTAAAAATTCTCTACTAACATTTTC
>VYZS01009665.1:3221-19812 GCA_013400695.1 Neodrepanis coruscans | reverse complement strand
TTTTTTTAGATATCCTTAATAGAGTGGTCTGGTTTCAAACTGCTATACATGTCCTACTGGAGTTATATACTAAGCATGTGCTTTATACACTAATCTCAGTCACTCAGCAGACTCTGGGTGTCCTTACTGGGGAGCAGATACTTTTATGAAGTTTTAAAGATGCTAAGACCAGCAGTTAAAAGCTAAAACATGTTAGGCCCTAAATTGAGGTGTCTTTATGGTTCTTCCAAGCCCTGGGATAGCCCTTCTGCGTCAAAGCTACAGTGTTCTCTGGTAGTGGGAGCTAGGAGATCACAGGGTAAATTTGACTTGCTGTCCATAAGAAAAAGGGAATAGAAAGCCTGATCATGTTAATAGTTACTCTGTCATACTTTGAAAGTAAAATGAATAGGTTATATAGCCCAGGTACAGCTGCTGTGTCTGTGTGGTGCTATCTATAGAAAGTTATGGTCTAGTAATATTCCTTTACAGCTGTATAAGCAGCTCATATATTAGAGATCCTTATTGCCTGTTTTAAAAATCTCTCTTTAATCTCAGTTGTTCTCAATAAATACTTGTTTTAAGACGGCTTTCTGGCTGCCAATTACTGCTGTCATTGCTTCTGGAGGAAGCAGAGCCACAGCCTCTGAGCACAGACTGGGCTATCTGGGGCAGCCTGGGTCAGGCTTAGGGAGCTGTTGCTCCGGGTCATCATTTGGGAGGAGAGCAACCATTTCCCAGAAACATAGCATGCTGGCCCAATCTCACAGGTCAGCAAGTGCATGGGGCCAAACACAAACTATTTATACTTAGCCCTTTAACTTGTTCATAAGGCTTTATGATTTGTAATAAGGAAGGCGCAGTTGGAAGGTGTGGCATTGTGCCTGGCCAACGCCACGTAATTCAGCTACCTGGATCTTGTTGCCTTGGGTTTTGCAGAATTACATAGCTTCAAATCAGACTTGTGGAGTATGTCCCAGCTGCATCATTTTCTGACACATCACTTGAATAACTAGGTCAGGCGCTAGAAGACTCCTTAGGTAAAAGTGATAAGGAGTGGGTGTGAGGAAAGCAATTACTCCTGCTTGCAGAGTGCCAGCAGTAATGTTACGTGTGAATCTGAATCCCTGCCTGAAAGAACAAGATGATTCCTGCAAAGTGTTTCAGCTGCATGTAAGCCATGCCTGTCTTCTGTGTCCTCTCTGAAAGATCACTCCCATCACTCCTGTGGTGCAGCCTGTAGCTTATGCTGCCTGGGAGCCGCTGGGTTGTCCCTTTGTCCCCATCTCAGTGTGTCCCTGCTTGCTCAGCTGAAGTAGGTCATTCTACTCTCCGGGCAGTCACCCAGACAGGCATGTTCTTCTTCTTCATCAAGGTTTGTTTACTAAGCAGGGCTGATGAGGCATCCCTTTGCTAAATATATTAAGGTTTGTCTTTTCAGTGACCGTGGTTAAGAAGTTTAAAACTGAGCTGTTTAAGGCTAGGGATAGAGAGCTGACATGGGATGCCATGGGGGAGGGAGCAGATGCTCTGCTGTACAGGTGGCATCAAACTCCGTGCAGTGCAGACAAACAGATTTTTGTGTGTTTTGCAGCATTCAGTAGGAGTCTGGCCACAAATGGTAGAAGTATTTTTTTGGATCTTGGATAGTAGCTGTGGCAGTATGTAAGCAGGATGGAGAGACGCATGGGGAGCAAACGCTGCTTCAGAAGGGACTTGGAAAGGGAGTGGTCCAAATGGCAAAGTACCAGAACAATTCTGGGGAAAAATAAAATGCCCAGGGGTGGGATATTTTTAATGCGCAACATTTGCTGTGTAGTTCAGTGTGGTATCTGGAAGTGAGAGATTTTGACTGCCACAGTAATTGACCCGTCAGCAGCAGAGTGTCTTACTACCTCCAGCTGACTTTAGGCAATGCAATAATTCTGCATGTTGGACCACCCAATGGATATTTTGTGGTTTAAAAATTCCTTTATATATGACTGTGTAACATGGATAGGCATTCATGGTACTGCAGCTAGTGATCCCAAGTCTGAAGTATTTGGTTTTTAGAAATATCAAGTAAAGATCTTGGCTATTCTGCCTTCTTGTGCACTCTACCAAGCATTTGAATTGCAAACATTGTCATGCAAATGTATGCACAGAAAAAGTGTGTACTTCATCAAGCTCTGGAAGTTTTCTTCTTCAACTACAAAAAAAGTCTCCCATCTCTAGGTGGCAATTTACATTCAAATCCTGTTTGCTGTGTTCTCATGGTAACTACTCTAGGGAACATGCACAGTCCATGATAAATAGATATCCTTAGAGCTCTAAAAGCATCACTGGGGTACAGAGTATTGTTCTTTAGCAAAAACTTAAACTTTCATAAGTCACTTCTTTGCTAAACTGTGTCTTACGGCATTTTGTGCATTTTATCTCTAAAGGTTTAGGAATTTGTTGGCTGTGAAATGTATTTACATTCTTGCTGCCTGTAAGGTGAGATTAGCCCTCATGTCCTGTTAGTCAGGAATATCTTCAACGATTGCTGTAGAGCCAGCCCTCGCTAGGCTTGACTTCTTTTGAGTAGCAGCAGGAATGAATTAAGCAAGTACAGCCAAAGATATCACATGAAAGACTTGAAATACCAGTGAGCTGAAGAAAGCCCTGTTCTGTGTGTGTCTGTGTGTGTATACATAGCTGCAACTGCTAAAGATTCAGTTCTTCACAATGGACGAATGCTGAAGGGTGAAAAAGTCTTAAAAGGTAAGGGGTTTAATTCATGCAGGTTTTTAAATTATTTTCATCTTGCATACTTGAAGCAGCAGTGGACTCTTAGAAAAACAATAGAAAGTGCCTGGAGTTTGGCTGATCAAGCTATACTGGAAATGTTTCCGGACTTGTATTTTCTTTTAAAGAGGGTAAATGGCATGCAGAACCAAGTTTATGAAAAAAAGAACTAAATTTACTGGTCTAATCATACTTTTGAATAGCCAGGAGAGCTTTGATGCTAAGCAGTCTGCTTTAATAAATCACACTTTGTTTGAAAGTTAAAGGGGTGATTGTTCGCAGAGCTGGGAAAAAGTCAGCAGAAGTAGAGCTGTGTGTGCAGAGAGGGGAAGACCTGTGTTGTAGTGATGGGCTGCTTTCTGGAGAAAGATCTTTTCTGTTGTTCAGCATTTTATGGTGTAGATACAGGAAAATGAGCTGTGTAAAGTTTAGGATTATAGTATTCCTGTAATTTATTAGGGCTTAAGGCATAAGGCATGGCTGTGTTGATTACACGAAAAGAAAGGAATACTGAGGATGAGTGTGCTTAGAGTTGGGGGGTAGTCCAGTGAGATATTTTCAGAACCCAAAAGTCTAAATTAATTTTTTATTTTTACTGGAGAAACTTGATGGAGCACATTTGAACAGTAATTTTTTGCTACAGAAATACAGGAAATGGAATATGCCTGGAAAAAATTAATTGCAGTGGTAATGGAAAGTGTACCATAACAGCACTATATTTTTACTTTTTTTGCTCTATCATATCTCCCTTCTGCACCCAATGAAACAACCCCGCAACACAGCACATAAAACAGCTCTGTTCACTGCAAATGGTCTTTGGTTCTGGATCTGCATTTTGTTCCTTGCTTTCCCACTTAAAGTGCTTGTCTCTGCAAACATTAGAATTCAGCCACAGGGTAGAAAATTAGGATAAAATGGCTTGAGAGAACCTGTTATGAAGAGAATGGGTTTGATCCTGCATCATTGAAGTCTATGGGAGTTATATTCTGGTCTCAAGAAAAGCAACCATAGATTTGCCTTGCAAATCTAGATGGAGGATGTATAATCTGATAAAGTGGCTATGGGACCAGGAAACAGGGTTCCCATAACTTGTAGTCATTCTTCTCTCGCTGATGTTAAAATATATCCCTTTAAATACCATATGTTAACAGTGGTAGTAGGTCAAAATGTAGCTGGTTTTGTCATGTGGCATACCAGTGGCATGTATTCAGTATTTCTTTTGCTAAATCTGCTTAGTTTCAAAAAAGAAAAGATCTGCTTTGTTTCTCACTTGTTGACTTATTCAAAAAGATGTATTTACAGCTTGTAACATAAATGGAAGCATAACAACAATGTTTTTTTCAATACAGCTAGATTACTGATAGGAATTATCTGAAAGTTAGAGTGCTGTCACGACTATTCATAGATCTTTGCCAAAGTTACCCTCAAACACAAAATCTGTGACAGAAGTTAATGGTGTTTTAGAACTTGAATCAGTTACTGAACTTTTTTCTTTTTAATTCTATCTATCTGTTAATGTACATATATATATGGCTTTTCTTAATCTAGTCACAGGATGCAGCAAAGACTTTGGAACTATGGTGGATTTGTAAGTACGCTTTAGAACATCTGGTGTCACCTCAGTAGATGAAACATTAAACAGGAAATGCCTTCTGAAAGTGCATCAAAGCATCTTATCTTTGATGTCTTACACTCAGAATTTGCCATTTCTAGTGGGTTTAGGTAGTTCATAAATCTCAGAAGCAATGCAAGTGCATTCTGAATACTGTCATTAGAAGTTAAGTTGTGGTTTCAGTTGTATGAAGTGGAACACAGTAGCTATAAATTACAAGTTTGAGGACATCATCTGAGCCATCTGAGCTGTGTGACGGCAGTCAGTTTAAACTACAGGAAGTTTTTGGCTGACACATGATGAGGTTTGAGGTTGCTGTTGTTGGTTTGTCCCCTTGCCACAATTTGGGCAGCTGATGCCACTTACAGGAGCTTTGCTGGGGAGTTAATAGCACCACAGTTCCTCAGGCTCTGTGGGCAGTATTCATATTGTTGCTGGGTCCCAAGCCCCAGGCAAATGCACACTCTGTTCGGGTCTGTGAAGTTGCTGGTGAACCAGGGAGCACATTGCATTATGTAAATCATTTGGGACACTGGGAAGTTTGTTGTTTTGGCTGCCACCTTGGATTGTGGCACACACCTGTGAGCATAATACAATATTTAGTGTAGGAAAGGCAATTTTGTCACCAAACTCGTAGTACTAGGTTCTATTTCCACTGCTTATGTGATGCAATCTATCATGGCATTTTTGAAACTCACTCTCTGTAGATCTGGGAATCTTAAAGTATGTGGCAAGTAGGGGCATTGAGGGGATCTCAAAACTTTAATTAGTCAATCAGAGATAAAGTAAATGGGTTGAGAGAAGACATCCACTTTCAGAAGGAAAACTAGATACCAAGTCCTCTATGATACTGGCTTTCTCAAATGAATCGCTGCCTCAGACTCAGCATGAAAAAGATGAGTATGTCCATCTGCAGCTTCCCAAGGACACAATGTGTGCATATTTACCAAAAAGAAACAATGACCAGACTCATCAATTAAGTAGTCTTTCAAAGGAAGAAATGATGATTTTTATTAAAAGTGATGTAGCACGTAAATTAGTGTCTCAGTTTGAGATGGCAAAAGGGTTAATTAACCACTACTTAGACGAGAGCTCATTAGAGGGAATGCAACAAGATTTATTAGGCTTTAAAAATAGAAATACAGTGTGTATATATACTTTGTATATATATATATGAATGCCCAACACATGACCCCAAAAAAACTCAAAAATACCCTGGACCCAGCCACCAAAAGGAACTCCCCCCAAAACAAAACAGTTATTGAAAACTGTGACACTGTGAAAGGATTCTGCTGTGCAGGAAAGTGCAGGGGTCCCCCTGCCAGCGGGACCTCATCTAAGACAGGGTCCGGTTGGAGAGATACTGGGGAGGGCAGCTGAGGTGCAAAGGAATTCAGGGGATGCTGGGACACAGAGATGCACCAGGAGATGACCCTCGGTCGGGATGAGAAGGCGAAGGGTTCTACATGGGGCACCTGGACTGCCTCCGGCACAGCAAAACCACTTCTCTCGGGACCCCCCAGGAGCAGAAGAGTGAGCCGCGTAACGGCGAGAACCTTTAAAAGGCTCCCTGCGCTGTCCTGACTCTCGCAGTAGGAAGCGGCTCCAAGATGCCAATCCTATCAGCCTTCCGCTGGTTTACATCATCAACATGGCAGCCTCCATGCTAGTACATGTGGCCCGGGACCCCTGTGGCGGCACGGCCGCCCTGCTGGGCCCCGCAGTCCAGGCAACCAGGAAGTGGATACGCTGCGTGGGGCCACCTCCTCCCACCACAGCAGGTGTTGCAAGTGCAGAACCGCTCGCAACGGCTCTGCTGCCCGACCCCCTGGGTCAGGGCCACTGCCCTGCTCTCATTGTGCCATGAACCCGGCCACACCGCTGCCGGTAGCAGCTGCCCAGGACAGGGTCCCGCAGCCCAGAACCCCCGGGCCTAGCGCTCCTGGCAGCCGGAACCACAGTCACGGATCTGTGCCCAGCAGTGCCATTGGCTTGGCCATCTCTCCTAAACTCACTCTGGGAAAAGAGGGAAGAAAAAAAAAAAAAACAAGGAAAAGGATTCAACATGGTTACACATTACAGGTACTTCCTGGGCACTTAAACCATGACAATTAGCTTCAAAGAATTTTTTAATGTTAGCAAGCAATTCACATGTCAAACAAAATTGTGTTTAGGAAAGCTGATTCTATCTAAAGTGTCTCTTTCTGAGTCGAACATTAAGGGTTATTTTGGGTTGTATTCTCAGGGGAGACTGTTCAGCCATCTAGAATGCTGTCTCTCTGTGATCACTGGCATGTCCAACATAGCAAATCCCAAATCAGCCTGGTTTTTATAGTCTGTGTACAACTCATTGACATCAATGAGCTCTAAACACATATGTAAATGCTTTGCTTAAGTTACTACTGGTTTGATGCTGCTTTTGCCAGCACAAACCAAAGTACCTGGAGCCATGATGCCTCTTGTCACACGGTTCTGAAGATGAGTGAGGTATATCTGCAGCTCCCTTACAGTGCACACCCATCCGAAAGTCACAAGTCATCTGCACAGAGAAGACAAAACTTTTCACATCCACTGCTTCCAGTTGTGTGTGTTCCATAATGCTGGCCAGTCCCAAGAGAATGGGGTGCTGGTAAGGCAGCAGTGAAAGTGCATCTAACCAATCATGGAATCTCAACAGTCTGTTTTCACCACAATCAGAAACTATGGAAGAGGGATAGTAAAAAATCCACTTCTAGGGCAGGAGGAACCATATTTCTATTTGAATATGATGCAACGGGTTGTAAGACCGTAAATAAGGGCAGAATATTTTCCACATGATCATCCTGAAAATGGATAGACTCAGACAAGTGTGTGGTTCATGTGACTAAGTAAAGATGGAACTAGCCTTAGTGAAACAAAGGGCCATTAACCAACATGCCTGGCTGTGAATTCTGCAGGATTTGAGGATATGAACAGTGGCATAACAATTAAATTACTCAGAACACGGTTGAATGTTAAATTAATTAGAGCCTAATGTAATGTTGCCATTTTTATAATTCATTCTTTCTCTGTATATATGTGCGTGTTTAGATAGATTATTTAATAGTTTAGTTACCATACTGATGTTAAGAAGGTTTATTGTCATCCATTTTGGGTAACTCTGCACCATGCTAATAAAGCAAAGGTAATTTACTCTATAGTTAACTCTTACTTCACAGATGTATAGTAATTGNGAGAGATACTGGGGAGGGCAGCTGAGGTGCAAAGGAATTCAGGGGATGCTGGGACACAGAGATGCACCAGGAGATGACCCTCGGTCGGGATGAGAAGGCGAAGGGTTCTACATGGGGCACCTGGACTGCCTCCGGCACAGCAAAACCACTTCTCTCGGGACCCCCCAGGAGCAGAAGAGTGAGCCGCGTAACGGCGAGAACCTTTAAAAGGCTCCCTGCGCTGTCCTGACTCTCGCAGTAGGAAGCGGCTCCAAGATGCCAATCCTATCAGCCTTCCGCTGGTTTACATCATCAACATGGCAGCCTCCATGCTAGTACATGTGGCCCGGGACCCCTGTGGCGGCACGGCCGCCCTGCTGGGCCCCGCAGTCCAGGCAACCAGGAAGTGGATACGCTGCGTGGGGCCACCTCCTCCCACCACAGCAGGTGTTGCAAGTGCAGAACCGCTCGCAACGGCTCTGCTGCCCGACCCCCTGGGTCAGGGCCACTGCCCTGCTCTCATTGTGCCATGAACCCGGCCACACCGCTGCCGGTAGCAGCTGCCCAGGACAGGGTCCCGCAGCCCAGAACCCCCGGGCCTAGCGCTCCTGGCAGCCGGAACCACAGTCACGGATCTGTGCCCAGCAGTGCCATTGGCTTGGCCATCTCTCCTAAACTCACTCTGGGAAAAGAGGGAAGAAAAAAAAAAAAAACAAGGAAAAGGATTCAACATGGTTACACATTACAGGTACTTCCTGGGCACTTAAACCATGACAATTAGCTTCAAAGAATTTTTTAATGTTAGCAAGCAATTCACATGTCAAACAAAATTGTGTTTAGGAAAGCTGATTCTATCTAAAGTGTCTCTTTCTGAGTCGAACATTAAGGGTTATTTTGGGTTGTATTCTCAGGGGAGACTGTTCAGCCATCTAGAATGCTGTCTCTCTGTGATCACTGGCATGTCCAACATAGCAAATCCCAAATCAGCCTGGTTTTTATAGTCTGTGTACAACTCATTGACATCAATGAGCTCTAAACACATATGTAAATGCTTTGCTTAAGTTACTACTGGTTTGATGCTGCTTTTGCCAGCACAAACCAAAGTACCTGGAGCCATGATGCCTCTTGTCACACGGTTCTGAAGATGAGTGAGGTATATCTGCAGCTCCCTTACAGTGCACACCCATCCGAAAGTCACAAGTCATCTGCACAGAGAAGACAAAACTTTTCACATCCACTGCTTCCAGTTGTGTGTGTTCCATAATGCTGGCCAGTCCCAAGAGAATGGGGTGCTGGTAAGGCAGCAGTGAAAGTGCATCTAACCAATCATGGAATCTCAACAGTCTGTTTTCACCACAATCAGAAACTATGGAAGAGGGATAGTAAAAAATCCACTTCTAGGGCAGGAGGAACCATATTTCTATTTGAATATGATGCAACGGGTTGTAAGACCGTAAATAAGGGCAGAATATTTTCCACATGATCATCCTGAAAATGGATAGACTCAGACAAGTGTGTGGTTCATGTGACTAAGTAAAGATGGAACTAGCCTTAGTGAAACAAAGGGCCATTAACCAACATGCCTGGCTGTGAATTCTGCAGGATTTGAGGATATGAACAGTGGCATAACAATTAAATTACTCAGAACACGGTTGAATGTTAAATTAATTAGAGCCTAATGTAATGTTGCCATTTTTATAATTCATTCTTTCTCTGTATATATGTGCGTGTTTAGATAAATTATTTAATAGTTTAGTTACCATACTGATGTTAAGAAGGTTTATTGTCATCCATTTTGGGTAACTCTGCACCATGCTAATAAAGCAAAGGTAATTTACTCTATAGTTAACTCTTACTTCACAGATGTATAGTAATTGGAACAAAGAAGTGGATTGTGCAACTTTTTTTTTTTTGTGAGGGACAAACATATGGTGGCTTTGATTCCTAGTATTAATGCTTGCCAGTGCATGATCTATTGCAATGAGATGACAATAGTGGCTTTTTTCCTCTACTGAATGCAATTAGTATTAATGCAGGAAACACAAGAGCTACCTGCTGTTCTAGCCAAGGTGATGTTGACTCACCTACCTGCGTATAAGCTCTGTGACAGCACAAATATGATCTATGGAGCTACTCCATCCCATATTTATATAAAATACAAAGAAATCAGTAAAGGGGCTTTTTGCTTTACTTACACAGGAAAGTTCTGAATTACTGGAAATATCTAATTTCATTTTCATCTGGTTCTCAGAAACATCAAAGAACTCAAGAAAACCTTGCAACTCTCAGTCAGAGGATGGAATGGGACTGTTGTGTTATAAGAAAATAGTCCAAGGAGAACATATTTATTGCCTTTTTCTGTGAAATGAATGTACACAAGAACAAACAACTGCCTTCCTTTTCTGCCCCTGCCCTGCAAACTTACATGTACATGCATTTCAGTAGCCTTGATGAATAAGAATATGTAAATATGTGTAGGAATATGTAAATATGTATAGCAATACAAGAACAGCAGCTCAAAGGACCAAATTCTAAGAAAAATGCCAAAATTAAACTGACAGTATCTGAGATGTGCTGATATATAAGATGTACTAGTAATTAACACACCAGTTACATGGGATTGAGCTGGGCCATTTATTTGAGTCATCATGCAAATCTTCCATAGACATCGGTGCTGGACACAGAAATCCTCATCACCTCTGTGAACTTGAATTTTCACTCTTCAGACTTACAAAGTGTCTTAAATGCAGTTTTATGGGGTCTCTGATACTTAAAACTTAAAGATCTCCAGACCATACGCTGCAAATCTACTGCAACATAGCTGTTGGTCAGGCCCCAGTATCCCAGGCTCCTTCAGGTTGAAGTGAGCCTTCGGTAGTGAGCCAAAACAGCAAAAGCCATGTGCAGCCCGATGGGGCACTTTTGGTGCAGAGGGGCATGCACACTGGCTACTCTGGCAAGGGTCAGAGCAGGGAGTTGGGTAGCAGGGATGCTTGGTGAGGTCCCGTGCAGGCAGCAGCCCAGAGGCACAGCTCTGCTGTGAATGGAGCCCTGTGCCTGTGTGCCTGTGCTGTAGTGGGAATAATCTGCCCTTTCAGTACTGCCCGACCTCTGGTGTCCTAGCAACCCAAAGCTGCTTGGCTGAATATTTTGTGGCATTCCTCATTTACACACAGCAGATATTGGCTGTGATTTAAGCCTGGCTGATTTCCCATTATGGCTTTCGAACAACAGGCTTGATACAGGAAGGAGAGGAGAAAGGGCTACTTAGGAGATCATTTTATAAAACCACAGATTTTTTTCAGCAGAGGAATTACACTGGAATGTTTTCTTGCCTGAGAAAGCACTGAGCAGAGCAAGCAAGTCTGTGGATTACGTCAGCCTTGTGCTTTGTAGGCGTCTTTTATGGGCCACAGAGAGAGTGAACCGTGTGCAGGGGCTAAATGCTTTGCAGAAGGAGAAATTTCTCGTATCTTCAATATTGAAAAAGGGGTGCAATTAAACACAAACTTTTTACTGTTATTTGAATCTGATTTTGACTTTTAGCTATGAAGTTGCTGGCCCTTGAGGCCATACAACAAACATGGACGCTCACACTAAAGACAACTCATATTTTTTTATTATTCTAAACCTTGTAGTTTACAGAGATGTGATTTATGATTCTTGCAGGGCCTTTCCCATTTTTGACAATTGGAGCCATTTGGAGGAGTTTTTTTATTATTTTGTTGTGATTATGTGAAGGCTTTGTAATGACTTTTAATCTAAGCTAGTCCTTAGTGCTGCAGCCCATGTCTTCATGGACAGTTAGCCACAGTAAAATCTTGGGCAACCTGCCCGTGCTGGACCATCAAATACTTGCATAAGTAATGAAGATTACAGAAGTCAGCATTAAGCTTCTTCAAATAAACAAAAATAGTATTTTTCCCCACCACCGGCATGCTGAAGGAGGACTCGTTAGATCTTTTAGTCTAACTCACTCTGTGACAAACAGTAAGGAAACCATTAATGCCTGCCAGAAGGAGAACAACATCCCATATTTTCTTTGAAGTTTCTGATGGCTTGAGATGGTCCTACCACCATGGGTAAGCTCTTCCAATGAATTCACTCAGTGAGAAAAAGTTGTGCCTTCTGGTTTGGATATGTCTTGCTTTGATTTTCATGCTTTTTTATGTCTTTATCTTCTGAATATTACAAATTTTGTTAAATGTATGCTCTTGATATGCCTACTCCCAGATTACTATCAGGGCCTCTCAGCTTTCTCATTGATGAGCTCCTCAAAGCTTTTATTCAAGTCCCTTACTGCCTTTTTGAAATCAGACATTTATTCTCATGATTCTTACCTTAATGGTTTCCAGCTTAGCCATCTCCTTTATTATTCTCCAAAACTGGACATCACATTTCAATAGCAGTCACATATCTGAGGAGCACAGGTTAGCCTACAAATCACTAAACTGACTTCTGAAATAGCAGAGAATTTTTAATATTCTCTTTAAATCAATGCCCCAACATAGAAGATCAAGATGTAAATGGCATTTGGGCATTGGGTCCAGAAGAAATAGGCTTTGGTGAGATCTAAAGAAGCAGCAGGAGGTGCCCAGGACTGAAGCAGAGAATAAGGTGAGATTTGGATCTATAATCCTCTTCTACCCTTCTTCTGCTCTACAAGTTCATGTCTCTTATCCCTCTGTGGAGTGCAATGTTAGCTCCCGCCACCCATGAACTGGAAATTATGTTCTTTCTCCTGCTTTCTAACTACCTGCAATAGAGAAGAGGAGGCAATAGCCCAGTATCCTCTCTTCCCCGGTATGGAGTTGTAGTCTGAAAAAAGGTTGCTCAGTTTCGTGTCACCAGGGAAAGCAAGGAGAGTTTTCATAATGTGGATCAAAGTTATCTGCAATACTATTTGAGGATATACTGCTGAAGTGATAGTATGTTAGCATTTCAGTGAGAACTAGCTTCTTGGAGGGTTTCAAGTGTGAGATTATTTGTAGTAAGAATACACTAGGTATTAGAAACACACAGGATTAGGTTCTTAACAGACTGTTACAAGGTTTTACAGCCATGTCAGACCTTGGCCATGCAAAATGAAAGTCATCTTAAACATGTTCTCTCAAGTATTTTCATCCTAATTTTCTATATCTTGATGAAACTTCATATCTTCTGGGAATAAATGCTTGATACCAAGCACCATTATCTGAAGAAATCACGTTAGAGGGAACATCCTGAAACATGGTAGACTGCTTTTAAGTATAGTATTTATATGCTCAGCCTGCCAATAAATTGTCAAATAACAGAAAGAACTTTGTAAGATGAAGAAAAAAGCCTAATGAGAATTGAAAGTATAATGGAAAAATTAAAAATAATAAAGAAAGAAAAAGAAGGGTGAGGTCTCATTCCACAGTGTTATTTGATGACATGGAGTGTCAGGGTTTCCCCATCTGCAGTTGCTCTGTATGAAGCCCCAGCAGACATGGAGCAGTGTGGGCAGTAGTTTTCTTGACCACTGAAATGAGTAGTGGTGATGTTGGTGTTGGCTGTCTTGACATGGGTTGGTAGGGAAGGATAGCTGTGCTTGCAATTAGTACGTCACAGCATGTTTCTTCATGGTTTGCCTGTGGCTGAGGCAGACTGATTGATTTTCTTCAGAAGAAGCCTGCTGACTGGTTATAGTGTGGAAAGGTTGAGCCCAGATTAGGGTTTAGTGAGAATGTCCTCTAATGAAATGGCAACAGATTACTCAGAGGTGGAAAGGAGAGTCCATGAAAAGTTTCAGCTGGAGTCCATGCTACAAGTTGCACCTTCTGTCAGTGTGCTGGAGACTGCCAGCAAGGCTTCAAACCGTAAATCCCAGATTTCCAAATGCTTTTAATTGCCTGTCTCACATGAATGGTCCTGCAATTGCTGTTCTGGGTGGGACTTGCTGTGCATTTCAATGGAGTCCCTGAATAACGTATTCAAGAAAAAAGGGCTCACTTCAGTGAAGATTTAGGCAATCACTTACAGAGGTCTAACTATCCACTTAGAAGACTTCAGTATCTCTGGTGTTCAGGCCTGTGCCTTAATCCATTCCTATTCGATGAAGCTTTAACCAGTGTGTAGGAAATAACAGTCATTTTGAGTAGCTAACATTCCTCTGGGCTCATATGAGAGAGGTAGCAAATTCTGTCTTCCTTTAGGGGAAATATCAGATACCTTTAAAAAGGAAGGTTCACAAAGAGACTGTTATGTTTTTACTCAGGTGTAGCATTTAGTCCATACAAACCAAACCAGAATTTACTCTGAAATGCAAGAGTACAGTGACAATAACTAAAAAAAAGGATTAAATAAGCCTGGGATTGTGATTTTATTGATTGTTACGGATGAGAGCATGAAATCTCAGAAAGACAGTNATATGCAGTAGTTGAAGTTGAAGAGATCAGCTAATCCTGTAAATGCTTGCTGCTGGTAAATGCAGTGCTTTCATGTTCAGACCTGTAGAGACTGCACAAAAGAGCCAGCATATCATTACTGAGTTTGCAGTGAAATCCGGCATGGATTGTAGCAGAATTTTTTTGAGGCACAAAGGTTGCTGTGATATACCTGTGCTCTTTGTCTACCAAATTACCTCCAGCAGTGCTACTAATTTTTAAAGGCTTTTTATGGGTATTTGTGTTGGGTGTGTGGATAAAGGCCTGGAGGACTTCAGACATGCAAACCACTTACTGTTATTTCAGATTTATTCAAATATTCCTTGACTTGGCAGTACCATGCAGTAGAAATCCCAAACAAATTTTAGCTATGGCATGTTCTTTGGTTTTATTCTTGTGGTGTTTGTCTGAACACGAATACTCTGGAACAGTCTTCCGAACTCCCAAGAATGTCTTCCAAAACAAAACAGACATCCAGCTTGTCTATGTTTCAACCCAAACCTGTTCCAGTTACAGCTAGCTGCATGCTGGAGAAGACCAGAGAGAGTTTCTTTCTTTGAAACAGGTTTTTAGGTTAGTGGGACCTGATGCATCATGCACAGGTTTTAATGCTCCTTGTGCTGGAAGCAATTCTGAGGTTGAAAATGTTAAATAAGCTGATGTCATCAAAGTTCAAAACCTACTATAAAGCAGAGAAAGACTGATCTCTTTTTAATTTCTGCTGGTTTTCTCCAGGGTAGTAATGCCAGGACTTCGTTTTAGGAATAAAAAAGCAGACTTTAAGAAGCTAAGATGTTGAGAAAAGTTGCTGGTGTTTAAATAACAAAGTTACTTTTTTACACCCTCTGACCTCTTTTTTATCTTTGTTTATCTGAATTTGTCTTCCACAAAACACTTTCCTATGCCAGGAAAATTGACATTCCTAAGACCCAGTAGCAAAGCTGGTATAGTTCTACTCAAGTTCCTACAGAAATACCTAGAAACAACGGACTGGGATTTTTTCCCTTTCTCCTTCTCCCTGCCAGTCTCTCTATGAAGACCTTCCTGCCTACATAAAGTCTGTGAGGCTGCTGTAATTTGTAATTATTGTGCCTGTACTCTTGTGAGGCAGACAAGAGTTCAGAGAGAGAGGTTTCCTCAGNGAAATCTCAGAAAGACAGTCAGAATCTTTTGAGCATCTTTTCCACAACCAAGAAGTTAGTTCCAGCTGTTATCTTTGTTGAATATAGTCAAGCACAACCTGAAATATGTCCACAGAATCTTTGCAGATGGATCTTATGGTTTGACTCAGTTGAAATCTTTAAACACTAGTGCAAATAGTCAGTGTGGCAGTGTACTACTTCATAGCTCTTAAATGGGCAGCTGTCTTAAAAATGTTCTTGAGATGCCCTTGCTTGTAAAGTAAGCTGGGTGACAGACTGAATATAAATACAAAAGCATTTTCACATTCATTTATTGAGTCTCCTGCTTCGACTGTTTTGGTACAGTAGAAGACCTCTAAGATTACACTATTCTTCTATGCAGTCCTATTTTTAGCATGAGAAACTCAAACCTGTGGCATGAGAGTGGCTAATTTTGAAGTCTGTCTCTTATCTGAAATACTCAGGGCTGGAAGATGAATCATGCAGGTCATATGCAGTAGTTGAAGTTGAAGAGATCAGCTAATCCTGTAAATGCTTGCTGCTGGTAAATGCAGTGCTTTCATGTTCAGACCTGTAGAGACTGCACAAAAGAGCCAGCATATCATTACTGAGTTTGCAGTGAAATCCGGCATGGATTGTAGCAGAATTTTTTTGAGGCACAAAGGTTGCTGTGATATACCTGTGCTCTTTGTCTACCAAATTACCTCCAGCAGTGCTACTAATTTTTAAAGGCTTTTTATGGGTATTTGTGTTGGGTGTGTGGATAAAGGCCTGGAGGACTTCAGACATGCAAACCACTTACTGTTATTTCAGATTTATTCAAATATTCCTTGACTTGGCAGTACCATGCAGTAGAAATCCCAAACAAATTTTAGCTATGGCATGTTCTTTGGTTTTATTCTTGTGGTGTTTGTCTGAACACGAATACTCTGGAACAGTCTTCCGAACTCCCAAGAATGTCTTCCAAAACAAAACAGACATCCAGCTTGTCTATGTTTCAACCCAAACCTGTTCCAGTTACAGCTAGCTGCATGCTGGAGAAGACCAGAGAGAGTTTCTTTCTTTGAAACAGGTTTTTAGGTTAGTGGGACCTGATGCATCATGCACAGGTTTTAATGCTCCTTGTGCTGGAAGCAATTCTGAGGTTGAAAATGTTAAATAAGCTGATGTCATCAAAGTTCAAAACCTACTATAAAGCAGAGAAAGACTGATCTCTTTTTAATTTCTGCTGGTTTTCTCCAGGGTAGTAATGCCAGGACTTCGTTTTAGGAATAAAAAAGCAGACTTTAAGAAGCTAAGATGTTGAGAAAAGTTGCTGGTGTTTAAATAACAAAGTTACTTTTTTACACCCTCTGACCTCTTTTTTATCTTTGTTTATCTGAATTTGTCTTCCACAAAACACTTTCCTATGCCAGGAAAATTGACATTCCTAAGACCCAGTAGCAAAGCTGGTATAGTTCTACTCAAGTTCCTACAGAAATACCTAGAAACAAC
>VYZS01009664.1:1319-15747 GCA_013400695.1 Neodrepanis coruscans | reverse complement strand
CGGCCCGTGAGGGGCTCGGGGCGCGGCCGGGGCGGGGCACCCGGGACTCGGCGGCGACACGGGGCGGTGGCTCCCGGGCTGGGGATGGCGGGGGGACGGCACCGTCTGCAGCGGGGCCCTGCGGGGGCGGCTGCTGGCCCTGCCCGCAGTGCAGAAGCTGCTGCAGTTCCAGCGGCGCTTCTCCACTGACGTTCACGTTATGCCTGGTGCAGACGAGACTGCTGCCTTCTGAGGGCTTCNAGTCTGAAGCTACACGAAATAGCCAAGCCAGTTCCCCCCAGATCCTTCCATGGCAATGCAACTGAACAACTTATGCAGAGAGTTATGGGACCTCACCCATACTTGCACCAAAAGCTTGTTTTTATTTGCCTCTATCTTTTCTAAGGTCCTCTTTTCTCAGAGGCTGGATAAAAGGCTCAAAGTGGGCACCAGTTTTTTCTTTGTCCAACTGATCAAACTCCTTTCTTCTATTTTATTTTTGATTTCCTCCTTCGCTGGCAAGATTCCTTGAATTCCTGTATGAATGCCTCTCTTATGCCTCAAAGGTTCTCTGTTTCTAATATATTAAGAGGGGAAGGAGAAAAAGTCCTTATTCCACATTAGAATGCAGTGAGTTAATAATTTTTGATTAAATATTTTCAAGTGATTCAATCCAGATTGTATCTCCTGTCAAATCTCTGGAGCAAAATACAGAAAATGCAGTTAACACTCAGTATTAACCTGTAATTTTTCCAGATTAGGCTTTGGATGACATTCAGGATTCTCTTAGCATTTTCAACCGAGTATTTTCTTCCTCATACTTAGACCTTGCATTGATATTTATGAGTTCATAGTTGCTTCCAAAATTTTTTAAAGCAACTTAAAATTACAGTTTATCTACACTAGGCTGTACATAGGAAAAAATATTAATAGCTGTCAGAATAGCAAAGCATACTAAATAAATACTGCAGGAACTCTGCACAGAATTCAGGGAAAATGCAAAATTAACAGTTTTGCATAATAAAGCTACATGAATTTCCATGTGCTGGGAATAAAAGGACCATAATTTTCCATTATTATCTTTGCAGACATATTTTAGGTCATTAGAACCCTGTTCCCACAGGCTAATACACCTCATCTGTCTTTTGTAATTATGCAGTTTAATGAACTTGGGATTTAGACATAACTAATTATCTATCTGCATCCATAAATCATCTATCTAATGTGTGCAAATGATCTGGAGTATAAAAGATACAAAAATAAATGTTGGGAAGAAATCAAGCCAAGCCTCACTTGGGGACTGGACTTGTAAGACTTTTGGGGTGTGGACTGGCTGAGAGGAGCATTTCCCTTATCCTGAGAAACTTGCCACTCTCCCAGTCGCTGCTTCCTCCAGGAAACAGTAAGGAATGGCTCACACCACATCCACCACAGAAAAACTGTGCCAGTACCAAGAGTCAGGTCGAGGTAGGTTTTGCTCGGTGTGCAAGGCACTCCAGTTTCAGTCTTTCAAAACACCAATCAATTCAAAACTGCATATGTCTCATATAAAAAAGACATCAACTCTCTCTTTTTTTTCAACTCTCATAGCCTTAGTTTTGTTTGTTTAGAAGCAACTTATCAAAAAGAAGGTGACAGTGAGAAGAGTGATCTTGCAAGTAATGAATTACCTGGTTAATGTACTTTCACTGTTTGCTGGAACACCTTTGCTCGTGTCCTCATCCGTTTAATGCGGACCTGCCTGGGAAATTCCGAGGCTCTCCTTTACCTCCCTGGCAGTGCCACCAAGTGACGGACCAGCGCAGGAGGCCGCGTCCCCTCCCGGCCGTGTGACAGGAGCCCGCCTGGCTCGGGGAGCGCCCGCGGGGGCAGCGCCAGCCCGCCCTCCTCTCGCCACGAGGAAAGAATGAGCATGACAAATAAAAAAATCACGCTGTTTATTAAAAGCAAGTCGCGGGCAGGGCCCGCCTGCTCTGCCGGGGCCCGCCCGCTGCTTAACGGTGTTCGGCCCCAGCCTCCGCCCCGGGAGCGGCGGGACACGGGCGCGGCCGGGCAGGGCAGGGCGAGGGCTCCGANTTGTGCGTGTGCGTGTGTGTGTGTTCCCTTTCGTTCTCTTAAGGACTCCCGGTGTATCTGCAGGGGAAGCTTGTTGTGTACCTGATATGTGTGTGTAGGTATACGCTAAGGATATGTATATAGGGAGAGAGGTGTGTACGTGGCCCTGCTTTTCTGCTGGTACTTGAGGACCTGCCACCTTTTCTGAGGTGAGCCCCCAGTCCCAGCTGAAAAAATGAAGGGACCAGCAATCCACGTTCCTTGTCAGGATGATGCTGTGAAATACCACGAGGCGTTTGACACCTGCTGACCCTCTGTGTGTTTTTGTGTTACCACAGTTTTGCTTAACTGGAGGAGTAGCGGTGGCTACATCCTGGTAGAACACTTAGTGAATTGTGAGTGGATTACATCTCTGAAGAGTTTCATGGTTGTCCCTTCCTGCTTAATGGCTAAGAGGATTATATCCTGCACTTGAGGTTTGTTCTAAGTAGTTGCAGTACTAAACTATAGAGGTGAAAACCAGACTTAGCTGAATGGGACTGCTTGAGAGACCTTGTGAAATCCTTTTTTGGATATTCCTCCTTCCAGTGCTATGCACACCAGCCAAGTGCAGAAGTGTGTGGACAGAGTCATGGATGATTTCCTAGATGCACATGGCCCCTGTCTGTGTCAAAATGCTACAGGGTAGAAGCTGGTATGGGGTCTAAGTTGGTTGTCCCAGGGCACCTGAATAGTCAGTGAAAAGATGAATTACTACCAGTGAATCATTCTTCCTTCCTGTTTTCAGATAAGGATAAGTATCAGCTGGAATTTCAACTGTCTTGGACTGTTGTACTGATTGCATCTAATTCTAAAAATCAAGGCTGAAAAGGAGTGTTTCTGAAGTAATAAGCAACATTCCAAAATTAAATCTTAAATTATTTTCATTGAGTTATTTTTATGACACTTAATTCTTCCTCTCTGTCTTTAGGCTGTGTATCATGAGGAAGCTTCCTAATGTTCTGGCTAGGACACTCACTTCTGGGACCAATGGCTCCTCAGTGCTTCCTGACATGTCTGAAGGTAATTTTCTGCACTGCAGAAGTTTTAACAGTGTTTCTAAGGAATTTATTCGTTCAGGTGGTGTTCCTTCATGTTTTAATAAGGTTTGGATGATGAACACGCCCTTGACTGTTAGGTCATGGTATGAGTGTTTAAGGAGCCATAGATAATCACTCTGTGTGTTTGGAGGTTAAAGGCACAAGTATAACCATTGAAGTTGCAGATTAAGGGGCTTACTTATCTGGGTCTCTAGTCTTGGAAGAGCCAGTGGTTCTTTTCTGGCAGGATAACTGTTGCTCAGGCTGGCTCTAGGTAGAAAGTCAGTTTAATACACACAGGTACAATGAGACTGGAGAGAATGGCCTAGAAATGGGGGAATTGAGTGAAAATAATGTCTTACAAAACTTTTAGTTTGTCAATATGGTTAATTTTGTAAACTTGAAGAAATCTTTTAATCGGATCAGCAGCATTGCCTCATGAAATTGCTCTTGTCAATAGAGCTTTGTGTTCAAAGATTGTTTCAGTGCTCTTATAGTAATAAACTAAAATGTTCCCATTTTTTTGCATTCTAATCCCTTGTACTGAGAAAAGGGCAGGAAGAAAAAGGCTGGAGCCAGGTACAAATAATTCCTTCATGGAGTTCTGCTTGTTTCTGAGATCTTTTTCCCTTTGTTCTCTAAACAGAAGTCACAGGTTATCCAATAAAAAAAGAAATTGAAGGTTATTTGTCATTAGAGAACTTATTTTCATTGCTGTTAATAAATGGTATTTAGGAGATTGTGGGAGAGAAGCAAGGATACAGAATATTGCATACTTGCAAATATTGCCCTGCTTGTTTATTTGGATATTTGACAATGATGCCACTTAAAAGGCCTGTAAAGACAGTGAAACAGTGAGGCCATCCTGGCCTTGCCTCTGTTTAGTACTTCAAGGGGCACTAATATTTTGAGAATTGTAATAACTGTAAATATTTGAGATTCTCTTTCAAAATTGTAGCCTTTAAATGTTACACAAACTTTTTCTGATATGTAAACTACTCTCCTTTAATTATGTATCCATACTTTCACAAAACAAATAATTTTTCTTGCTAGCTTTTCACAAGCACCCTCCCAACTTTGGGTCCCAGTTGTGAGTGCCCTTACCTCTTCCACTCTTCTCCCAAAGGCTGCAGGACTTAAGAAGTTTCCTCCGAGATAACTCTCATCCTGCTTCCTGAAAAATGCTCCAGCTATTCTTTCCAGAGTCAGTAGAGTTTGTCAACAGTTCATGGAAGTACCAAATTTGAAAAACTGTTAGAGATTACACTGCAAGCAGATACCACACAGACTCAGCAGGCAAGTAACTGGAAAGTTGGTTTGTAAGGAAAGGACAAACCCCACAAAGATATTGATGGTAAATCAGGCAAGAACATGTTGGCTGCAGTTACTAAAATTAAGGAACATTTGCCTAAATGGAGCTGCAGCAGGTAGAATAGTCAGGTAACTCCTTACTAGATATAAATAGGATTGTTTCTTTTAATTGTTAATCTAACCTGTGTTTTCTACTCCGCAGGACATTCACCCATTCATGTGAATAATGGTGTGTTGTGGTAATCTGTACATATTAAAATATTTGCTATAGCACTAAACTTACTCAGCTACTGTTTTTCCTTTCTTTTAGCATTCATGAAAAACAAAATGCTATTCTTCTTCTCTGTCGACTCACTGAAAGCCTCTTTGCCTTGGGTGAATGGCTCTGGTCTTACTTGTGGCAGTGTTGTTGCATTAGATCTCTGTCAGCACACTGTGTTTGTGGTGCCATGCTGGATAACACACTTCTAAGAGGCTTGTGGGATACAAAATCTCTTATGGCAGCAGCTCCTGCAATACTTGCTTTCATTTTAGACATTTGAATCTGCGTCTTTCACCTGAGTCCAGACCAAGCTCTATTCCAAAACTGGTGGTAAAATACATCACAGGGGTCTGCCTCAACTTGGGTGCAGCCTGGGAATGCACCAGCACAAAAGGCATGGATTTCACTGGCAGACATGAATGTAGTGACCTTGTCCAGCTGCCTTTGTGTCCTCTGTCACAGCACAGTGCAAATAAACTCAGACACTGCTGCTCTGGCGTTAAAGATCCACTGATCACAGTTCAGGAGACACTGTGAAGTATGCAGCATGATAACAATGGATAAGCCCCATTTTGCACATTTAAGACATTTGCTACATAAGAAAAGAGAAATAGTTTATGGATTTTTGTTTTTAATTACTTAAATTTCTGTTGTAACATAAGTAATATCTAGAAGGGCAATATATTCTTTCCAGAGAGTGGGGGGGAAGAAAAAAAAGAGAAAAACTATGTCACTGTGAGCTATAAAATGGACTATATTTAGCTTGGCAGCATTTTAGAAAACACTTTTACACACTGTCCCTTTTATTGTTAAAGTAGAAATTATGTGTTCTCAGCCTGGTGAATGTTTGTTTGTATATATAAAACTGAAATCATAATTATTAAATGGGAGTAAAAGCTTATATACATTTTTTGCAGGTTTGGACTCGAGATTTTTTCAGAGCTTTTTGCCTTTTTAGGGTTGAAAAGGATGATGAACTTAGTTTAAACAAAGAGAAAGTGCTGTTTATTCCCTCTCCATCCCAGCACAGTCTGCACACTGTTGAAAAATTGAGGTTTTGTGTTCTAGAAGCTGTAACAGTGTTACTGTTGAAAAATTGAGGTTTTGTGTTCTAGAAGCTGTAACAGTGTTTCTGCTAACACTGTACTGATCAAGTGCATGCTATGGCAGCTTCACAGGTAGAGTATGAGTAACAAGAAAGTAGTACCTATTCTGTAAACAAACCTGCTGCTTCTTAAGAAAAAAGAATCAGACCTCCCCCCCTTCCAAAAAAATAACCTCATAAGATTTTCACTTTCTTTCATTGGACTTTTGCTCTTAGAATTAGTAGTGAAGTCTTCCAATTTCAAAATATGGTTTTAACCTAATTTTATAAAGAAATGAGGCCTAAGTAGTCCATTTTATCTTCTCTTTGCCTCCCTGTCTTCTTGTCCCCCTCTTCTTCCAGAACCTTTTGTTACCTGCTCTCAGACAAAATAGATGAGCCACCAATCTCAAAGAGAAATGTGTTTCCACGAGCTTTGTGGAAATTGGCTTCCAGATCAGAGGTTTGTTAGGGTGCCAGAGTTAGTGCTGGGGTCAGCCACAGGGGTGTTTGCTGGCTGTTGGAGAGTAACTGAGATCCATGTGCTGGCTGGAATTCAGTCCTTGCCTGCCTCTGGCTCGGGCTGGTGCTTGTCCAGTGGGCAGGCAGAGCAGAAACAGGCTGTAGGGAGTGTAGGGGCTGAGGGTGCTGCAGGGGAAGGAACAAGAAAGGGGGAGTTTGGGGTATTGCTGTGGTGTGGGGGGACTTGGAGAGAAACTGAAGTGAGAAACTGTGTGAGGAGGAGGGGGCCAGAGCTCAGTGAATCTGAGTGAGAGAGGAGAATGTGATTCAAATCCTTGGAATGTGATTCAAACTCTAAGCTCACTCTAGGGTTCACAAGACAGCTCACTGATCACTGTGACCACTCTGACCAGGTATTTAGCTTGAAAAATGCCAAGCCTGGTAAGGAATAAGCTTGTGACTCACCAACAGCCCTCTTTTTATTTCATTGTGAAATTTTGGATATTTTTATTAGCCTTTTCTTGATGTGTCCCTATTTCATCCTAATATTTGAACCTCCTTGTATAAAAGCTGTTTGTAAATGAGCAAGAAATCCCTACTATACAAATCTCAGTTTCTGCTCTGAGCCTGGGAATTCTTGCTGCTTGTTTTCAGGTGTTTCCAGGTAGCCTCCATTCACCTGTCTGACAGCAGTGGAGTAGTTTGGTAGATTTGATGGGACCTTATCACACTTAAGCAGGTTATCTACTCTTACTCAGATGTGGTTATGCAGATTATTCTTGAAATTTAGGAAAAACTTGTGCAGAGCTTGTATTAACTCTAATAGTGCAAACAGGGCTGGAATAAATTTTATAAGGCTGTGTCTTAGCACTGTGTTCTTTCAGACTGGTAAAAAATTGGGCTATGAAACCCTCCTGGCAAGAACCAGGCTGCTGCTATTACTTGCCTTTTTGGGTGGGATTATTTAATTGGTATTCTTCTCATTCCCTGTCTCCCACTGTCCCCTTTTATGTTCTTTTATACTTGTTGATTTATCTCCACAGTTTATGTTTAGGCTGTAATATTTTCATATCAAAATTCCTCAATCTGATCTTGATCCACTCTCAGCTGTTAATTAGCACTGGAGGTGACTGATTGCACTAACAAAAACACTGTTGGCTACACAAAATAAGCTATGGCATCATGTTACTCAACACTTCACTGTGATATGCCTACTAACAGCATCAGAGGATTTGGCCAAACTTTTGTTTCTGGGCTGCTATTTGCATGTATTTGTTTAATTTTTCCTGTCCTGGGATGAGGGTTATGCCTTTTAACACCAGGCAGCCTCACGTTCATCACTTGCAGCATTAAGCTTGATTTGCTTTGATTTTCTTTTTTTTCCAGTGCGGAGCAAATTGAGGGATATAGTGGGAGCATCTACCAACTGGAGGTACAGTGTGCATAAATATATTTTACTTTATTTGTGAAACTGAAGTAGAGCTCAGGGTCATAGTGGAAGTTAGCAATGTTAGCTTGCTGAGTGGGGAAGAAAAAGATCCAGCTAAAAAGTAATTGAAACAAGGCTTCCGAGTTGGTACTTTGTGGATCACAAACTTCTGGCATTTCTCTGACAGGAAGACCTTTAACACCAAAGGAACGAAAGATACAATCTTGATGCTTAAAAAAATCGTCCCATTAACTTTGAATCTTATGGAAGTTTAAGAGCTATAGAGTCTGGCTGGCAATAATACTGTGTCGGTATTACCTCTTGAGTTATCTCAAAGTGGATTGTCCATATGGTAGATTTGCCCTGTGCTGGGTTTAGAAGCTTGTTCACTGTGAAGCAGGCTGCATTATAAATGGCACCATGTCACTTGGGAAAATTGCCAGCTTGGGATCAGGATTTCCTTAATCAGAAGCATCTTTAGCATTCCCTTTGTCCTAACTTAATTTTTGACTAATTTACATACAATTTAAATAACTGATGGTTTGACTTTATTCAGGTTACTTTCCTCTCCCTCCATTACGTTGAATAAACCAGAGTTGACTGTAACCCTCTACTGTTACAGTTCTGGAAAAGTCAGTGTAGTGGTCTGGGGGAGTAACCTATTGCAGCTTTGTTGGTCCTGTGTTTATTGTTCATTGTCTTACGGCTGTGTTTTCTGAGCTCTTCTTTCGCACTTTGTACACTGATAGGGAAATGAAGAGTGGAGTGTCTTATGTGTCCAGACCTTCTGATTCAGTTTATCTAAACAGAATTTTAGGCATGAGAACAAAAATGCCTGAATCCAGGAAGCTGATTTTTGCTTAGTAAGAGCAGTATCTAAGGGGGCCTTGAAATTTTCAGCAGGTCAGCTAGAAAGGGCTCTAGAAATTGTTCTATAAATAAGCCTTTCCCAGAGCCCAATATAGCTGGGTTGGAACAACACCATATGGAAATACCATTGGAGGATTGAGATTTTAGAGGGCTCTGGTTAAATCAGATCTTCCATGCATTCCCCCCCCAACTCCTCCCATCCTGGAAGGAAAGCAGACTGAAGCCAGGACAGGTATGTCTCTTGTACTGTACAAGATGCACCAGAAGTGGTTTGCTGAGTATTAAATGCTACAGCTACTGTGAAGAAGGAAAGCTGGGGAGACACAGCTGGAAGTGCTTGAGAATTACAGGTTTAATATGGTGAGGTTGGGAAGGCATGGATTATGTAGCTTTGAGATCCCACTTTTAAAGTGGATGGAGTGACAAAGAGTTGTTGATACATGTGGAGATGGAACAGCTGGGGATTTAATTGAGTTAGGCCACAGAATGACTGAAAAGGACCTGCAAAAGCTTGACAGGAATCCTGAAATGGGAACTAGGGAAGGAGTGATGTACATACATCTGGATTGCTGGGAGAGACGAGAGATGTATGTTAGAGGAACACCTTCAGATGTTAATTTTGCAAAAAGGAAACTTTACTTTGTGATTTCTCTTGTGAAGGCCTGTGGCATTTTGTGTTCATTTGTTATTAAAAAGAAATATCACGCTTATATGTTTATTCTGGTTTTGTACTTAAATGATAATTAAAACTATTAATATCTTCATTGTTAAATATAGACTAGATAAAGTTGTGGGCATTTCAGAAATAGATAAACATTTCTCAGAATGTTTAGGGCAAGTGTTACCTAATACTTAGATGAATTCTTTTTATTGTACTGCAGTGTGTCACAGTATTTGTCTGTTGAGAAATGGGTTTGCATTGAGCCCAATACTTCTCTATATTGAAGTGCAAATTCTGAAGTGGAAGACAAGAAATGTTCTGCTGCAGACCTCAGAGGAGCCAGGATGGGACTGGTGAAAACAGAATATATTAAATTTTTATTGTTTGGTTTCCTTGTGTTTGTAGACAAATTTCTGATTTACTCTCTGATTAATTTTTCTTAAACCTTTCACTGAAAGACTTTGGAAAAAAGGTTTTTAAAAAGCATGAAGGTGCATCATCTTGGGCATTGAATCTATTCTTAGTCATCTAGTATATTCTATTCCTGTGCAGTGGCATAACTTCAAACATCCTTCTGGAGGAGGATGTGATCTTTCTGTTTCTTCTGAACTCTGTGATAGTAGTGTTGCCCAGATGTGGTAAGTCGTATCTCCTGTTTAAAACAAACAAACAAACAAATGAAACAAACTAAAGCTTTTTGCTAGACTTTTGCTCTCTTTGATCATGGATTATTCACATTTCCCCAAAACTTATTAAACAGAAAAGAGGGAGTATAAATATGTTGAAGCTTGACTTTCTGAAATAAAACTCAAGCCAAGTAAGCCTTCATCTTAAATGGTTAATATCCAGCATTCACGCAAAGTCAAAACTTTAGACAAATTTTCTTTTTAGGGAAAAGGTTCTTTCTGTTTTTTTTTTTTAAGTTGATTTTGTGAAACACAGTGTCGCTGATCTCAGCAATGCACCATGCACAACTGAAGGAATGGCACATATCTAGGCATTTAAGTTTTGTCACTTAATGTTTTATGCCTTTTCTTGCTCTGTGAAATGGATCCATAGTTTTGCATACTCCTTGGCTTTACACTGGAGCTGTTGCATGTTGAACCCTTAGTTTTTTAATAGCTTGTTGTTGATTTTAGGGATGCTATGAAATACTTCCTTTATTCAGTCAGGTTGCACTTTTAAGAGGAGGGAATCTTGGTGGAATCTTGGTAAGAAAGAGTGTTGGGCAAGACTGTCACATCTTGTGGATACCTGTGCAGGGAACCAACTTGACAGATTGCAAGGAAGTGACAGTAGGTTGGCCCTTACTCAGTTGTGAGAGTTGCAGCCCCTCTGACTTGGTGTTGGAAGCTCAGAAGGAGCAGCACTCCTTTTTCTGTATTATTGCTTTCTGTAACTTTGCTGTATATAGTCATAAGATGTCCATGTAGGAAGAGAGAGAGAAATAGATTCATTTTCCCTGTCTTTTAGCTTGCTGTATGAACTGAAGCTGTAAAGGGGGAACTTGCCTGTGGACAATAGCAAGTCTTAGCAGATTAGTTCTCTTGTTGTTAGAGCTAGCCAACACTGTACATCTGCTTTACTTCTTCAAAGTGATTGTAAGTTGTCATTCACTCCTTTAAAATTGGCACTGGGAAGAGTCCTGATACTGTAGCTATGGAAGATGTGTATGCACAAAAATTCATTAGTTAAATTATGTCTGATTTGTTCTTTTTAAGGGGAATCATTTTCATAGCATTTGGAATTAGATGCATTTTGTTCATAAGTGTGAAATATGTGCTTGCCACTTGTACACAAAACTATTTCAAAGTTTTCTGCAATAGCCTTACTTAGCATCTCTCATTATGTACATTTCACTTTCTTTTCAAGGTGCACTTATTTACTACATTTTGGGTTTTGTTTTGATAATCATCAATGTGACATCTTTGAGCCAGAGTGGCAGTTCTGTTGTCACACTCCAGACAGAATTAGTTGTTTTTTTTTTTAATTACCAGTGATCATGTGCAAGCAATGCAAGAAAGAAAAGCTCTTCATACTTTACTGGCAAAACAGCAGGAAGATCTCCCTCCTAGGAGAATGAAGGATAGCTACTTGGAAGTTATTCTTCCTCTAGGAAGTCAGCCTGAAATAAGAGAAAAGTACCTGAATGTACACAACAGTGTAAGGTAACAAAGCAAGCACGTTACACATATGAGTTAACCTGTTAACTTCCATTTTCTATGTATGTAGGTATTCAATTGTCAAAACCTCTATCTTACAGGTTTGGAAGGATACTTGAGGATCTTGACAGTTTAGGAGGTAAGTATCTGTGCCCTTGTGAACACTGCTTGAAGTGAATTTGACTACTACTGAGCACTGTTTGGTGTGATACAGTATGACCTCAGGGAGGGAATCCCATAACTGTTTATCTCCAAGTGGAAGGAAAAAAGAAGACACTGATGCTGAAAGAGAAGGAAGGATGATAAAGAACAGACAGAAACAAAATTGTTCAGCTTCTTACCTCTATCAAATTTTTAAAAGACCAGTTATAGTCATGCATTTGCAGTCATACTGTGCTCCAGTCAGTTCCACTGTGGATGTATTGTTTTGGGTTAATCAAGATTCTGTCCCAATTACACAATATTCAGGATGCTCACATTGATGTAACAAGATGATAGGCATAACAGGTTTTAGAATTGTCTTTTCAGTAATTTTAGGGAAACAATAGACTACTTGAAAGGACAGAAATCTTTCTTCTCTGTTATCTCATTAAAAACAAACAGATCCCTTGATTATGGAAATCTGTGTTGAGTGAAAATCACGTGTGCACTAGGAAAACCCCTATTTTTGCAGCCTTGAATTACTCTAAGGAGTCTGTTTACTTGGATGTGCTCTTATGAACAAAGCTAATTAGTTTAAGTAGTGGTTTGGCTGGTAGTGATTACAGTGCGATAAATATCTCTGACTATGCTGTCATGCCTGTAAGGCACAGTTTATTTAATCTCCACCTCTTTAAAGGAATCAGTATTTGAAAAGTCCTCAAATAGCATGTATCCTTGGACAACCTACATGCAGTCAAAATAGAAGATAGGAAGAGCTTGAGACAGCGCACTGCAGGGGTAGAGGGAAGAGATTATGTGGTATTTGCAGTAGACTGATGGGTTGACTTAAACTGCTTAGCTAAATTTCTCTTTGTAACAAGTAAAAATGCATAAAACTGAGCTGCTGCATCACTGTTTTCTTTATAGCAATCCCATGTGTTACCTACATGAAAATGTGGCAGTTGTGCGCTTCTACAATGGGATACTTTAATTTGTGTTTTGCAGGTACTTCTCTTGCTCTGCAAAGATGGCTTTGATCTGCTCCACTGATGTTTCTGTTAAAAAGATGACTCCATGTTTCATCTCTCTACAGTTCTTATTTGCTACACTCATACCAAGCAGGAAATGCAGCCAAAGTCTCCCTTATCCATAGTTACAGCTCTGGTGGATAAAATCAGTAAGTGGCAATTTGGTCAGTAGAAATGGTTTAATCTGCTTGTCTTAGTCTTTCAGCAGCCACTGCTTTCCCATGGCTGTTACTGAGGATACCTTCTTCACTCTCCTGCTTAGTTCACTTCATCTTGTTTTGAACTCTTGAGTATTGTGGCTTTTGTTGAAGGGAGGAGGGAAGATTTTGTTTTGTAGATGCTTTTGTAGATGCTTTTCAGCATTTCTGATGTTACTTCCCTTTAAGATACAACTTTCAAGCTTCCTGCAGTTTTGTGTTTAGTTTTATTTTGACACCTGAGTTTCTTAGCTTTATTATTGAACAGTGTTTGTTCTGGTGGAGTTAGACCTTGCTTATGTCACATGTTCTGCTGAACACNGACAAAGATATTAGCAATCTGAGTTATATTTTCTAGAATAACTTTTTGAAGGGCTTGAGACAGCCCTAGTGTTTTGAAGACCAAGCCAACTGCCAATAGTCTGGGTGCAGCAAGGCACTCCCATGCTAATCTTTCAAGATGTACATTTTTCTTAACCAGCATTTTGTATTTAAAGTGCAGCACAGTACTCCTACAGAAAAAATAGGTGTACGTGCACTGCAGATCTTAAATAAGTTTCTCCCAGCTTTCAAAAAACTTTATTTTCCTTATGTCTTTGCACTTCATAGGTTTATAAATTTTAATGTTGGTATTCAGACTTGGTCTGAAATTGTATCTCATGTGCTCATCTTATCTTCTGTGTAGCATAATTTTTGTAATAAGTTATGAAATCATAATGGAATATAAATGAAGCCTGTAACTAGGCTACACTGTGCATGAAGCAAGAAGAACGTTAATAATTAAATTAAAAATTCTTAACATTTCTAATAAATATTTGCTATGACTTGATTAGTTAGTTGAAACATTAATTTAGTTATTTAATTATTCAGAGTAATGAAGATATGCTATAAACACTTATGTGATATGAGTGGCTCATTTGGAATGAGTCCAGAGGAGGGCCACTAAGATGATTAGAGGAATGGAGCACCTCTCCTATGAGGAAAGGCTGAGAGACTGGGATTGTTCAGCCTGGAAAACACAAGGTTTTGGGGTGACCTAATTGTAGCCTTCTAGTACATGAAGCAAGCAAGCAGTACAAGCAAGATGGAGTGAGACTACTTAGAAGAGCCTATATCCGTAAATCATCTATCTACACCTCTATTGTCTGAATGTCTTGCAGTACTGGCATTAGTAGCAATTTAGTACTAACAAAAAAGATTTTTTTGCTATTTCTCAGAATAAATGGTGTGTCCTTTTACAATGCCCATGTTGATTTCCTCCCCTTCCAGATGAAATATGAATATGAAATATGGAATAAGCATTCCCTCCTAAATATTTATGTGACAAAATTCCTGAAACTGAAGTTTTAATTTGCATTATTTCCTTATCCTTGACCTATTGTCAGAGATATTGGAAGGGGTGACAGAAAGGGCGAAAGTAAGCAAAATGAAGATGTCAACTGAATAGCTTGCTAAGCACATTTACAATTTTAGAGTTTAATAATACATTTTTTTTCCTGTTTCTGTCAGCTACATGATGGTGATTACAGCCCTGTATTAGATGCAACCTTTGTCATGGTGGCCCGGGATCCAGAGAATAAACGGTATTTTGTAGGACAGGAAAACAGTTTTGTGACTCCTGCTGTGCTGAAAATGGCAAACGTGGCAGCTTGCTCTGTATGTGTAGAAGCCATAAAATGTAGGTGTTAAATAAATCACATTGTCAATG
>VYZS01009663.1:0-27129 GCA_013400695.1 Neodrepanis coruscans | reverse complement strand
GTTTAGCCTGGAGAAAATGAGTCCTATGGGAGATATCATAGCTCTCTACAACTTCTGGAAAGGAGATGATATCCAGAGGGAAACTGGCCTCTTCATCCAGGCAGCTAGTGGCAGGACAAGAGGAAATGACCTGAAGCTGCAGCAGAGGAGGTTCAGATTGGACATAAGGAAAAATTTTTTCACTGAATGAGTTGTCAAACATCAGAAAGGACTGCCCAGGGAAGCTGTAGAGTAACCATCCCTGGAAGTGTTCAGGAAACCACAGGACATGATACTTAGTGCTATGGTTTAGTTGATAAGGTGGTGTTAAGTCAAAGGTTGCACTGTAGTTTTAGAAGTCTTTTTGAACTTTAATGATTCTATGATTCTTTTGGAAAATAAGTTCCCTTTGTTTCCCTTTATCTCCCTTTATTAGTTTTCAAATCAGACATCCAAAACTTCAGGCATCCAAAACTTAATACGCCTTTTAAAATATTTAGACATGTAGTTGATGATTATCTTAAATAAACATCTCTCTTGCTTGCTTTTTAAAAAACCATCCGTGCTCATCCATGGCAGGAAGTGTGGGATAGAATTTTTCTCCTAATCAGTCACTGAATTTGGATTTGGTTTGGATGAGGACCATAAATGTAATTTAAACCAATTTGGTCACGACTACAAGACAATATAGTCAGTAATTTGTAGAGGCCTCCCCATAGAATTTCCCAGGATTACCACAACTGGACTGTGTTTGTCCACCAACAATTGGTAGACAAATGTAGTCCCACAATGTGTAGCTTGAGATATTTCATCAATTTCTTAGAAAGATATATACATAGTCTACACATTTAAGTATGTGTATTTCTATATGTGAATACTTATCCCTGGCTAAAATTACCATAGAAGAAGCAGCACAAAAACAGGTATTTGATGTTGTCCAAGTGAGAAGCAGCATATGTACCTGCCACATGGCATAGGAAGTATTATCAGACAAGATTTTTTTTTGTTAACCAGTGCACAGTACTGTATCTCAGGAATCAAAATCTGCTTTGGGGCCAGGGAACAAATGAACTCCTCCTCCAAACTACCTCTCTCTCTCCCTCTGTTCTACTTCCTTGCCCACCTACAAGTGCTTTTTATCATTAACCTGATCCTTTGTGTTTTCTTCTTTAATGAGTACCTTGACACACTTCCTTATTTTTCCAAGGTCTAACGGAAAGAGGTCATTTGGGTAAATCTATTGAACAGCCTCCTGCCTGAAATGGCTGCTTATAACAATTAAATGTTATGATTAGTCTCACTGTCAGATGATGCTACTGACTAATGATACACCCCTGATGTCAGTGACAAATGATGAGATATCAGCAATAAAGCTGCTTGGAGCGGAGAACTTACATGTCAACTAGCTATGATCTTATTTTTCCACACTACTTCTTATCCCAAATCACTGACACTCATGAAAATACAGCTACCCACTGAATAGCTGATATGATTCAAATTGACGTAGACTGACATTATAAACTAATCAGCATAAGTGGAATGGAGAATTATCTTCCAGACTTTATCTTACTCTCACTGTGTAGAGCTATACTATCTCCTAGTCCTACGGTAAGTACCCCAAAGTCACCTGTCAGTTTAGGATCAAACCTCCTGTCCCTAACTTGGGCTATGGACAATTTGCTGTGATTCTCCTTAAGAATCACAAGATGTTCATGAAATTATTTATAAATTTCCCCCAGCTTTATCAAAGCAATACATCTCAGTGCTTGAGCTGTGACGAAGTGAAAAGTTTTGTCAGGATGAGTATAAACAAAGAGATCAGATAAAATATTTGCTAATGAAAAGAACACAGTGGTACAATACCGAAGATTGAAGTATTGAATTAAGTGTTCCTGCCACTCAGATGCTAGCTCAGGAGTAGCACCATGAAAAGGAAAACAAACAAACAAACAAACACACCCCCAAAAAAAAACATACAAACAAACAAACAAAAAACAAACCCAAGAAAAAAGTATCTGTAACAAATTGCTCTGACACTTTGGCTGAAAGCCAAGATAACTTATAGGTAATAAATAATATTTCCAAGACACTGAATTTCTTACACTTGTGGTAGCTATATGTTGGCTGCTGTCATCATAAAGCATGCATTAAATACAGAATTCAAAAATGTTTGTTAGCTTGCAGCTTCTCACAAATCATAAATGGTGCCTTTGAGCTCAGCTTCCTCTTAATTCCTTTTCATTGTGGTTGCTGTTTTGTTGTGTTTCTAAGTGCTACCTGGGAAAATGGAAGGTGGAAGAGTGGTCCAAAGCAGTCAGAGATGCACTGAACACTGATATGTTGATGGATAGAAATTTGCACTTCTCATTCTCAAAGCTACATTCTGTAGTGCTCATCTGGACTGTGCACAGAATACTAAATTTGCTACAAACCAGAGAAATTATGGTGATTGTCTTTCGTCCTATTGAAACTCCACTTTATTTTGTCCAACACATTGTTTTCCTATTTAATGCAAAAAAACCTTGAAGCTTTTTACCCACCACTGACTGCATAAAATCATAGGCTGCCAGTATGTGTTAGATGAATCCATGTGGAGAAGATAAAAGAACCACAAATTAAACTGGATTCAACATTTCAGATAAACTATCTTTTAACACAAAAAAAAAAAAAAAAAGAAAGAAAAAGAGAGTGAAAAAACCCTAGAGATTGGTTATTCTCTTTCTTTTCATGCAAACTAGAGAAAAGGGCAAAGAGATGTTAGGTGATGCAGTCAGTTTCCTAACTGTTTCAGAATTATATATCTGAGGCTTTTTCTTTTGAAGTAGGTCTTTCTTGCCTGAAAGATAGTCCATCTCCTATAATTTACTGTAATATTCTGAGCCTTGTCTTTTTGCAGGAAAAAAAGAGGTGGAATAACTGAAAAATAACAATAAACTTGATCTGCCTGAAATCAAACAGTGTTAATGTTCTGGCAGGGTGGGGAAGGGTGTGAAATCCTTTTCACAAATTTTACAGAAGTAGGAAAAAAAACACATTTGCATATAAAGGAACCTCAGACTCTCATTCATTTCACTAGTTATTTATTTAATGATTAATAAATATTTTTACCTCTTAATACTTCTTTGGGAGCAAATATAGACCAAAAAAAAGATGGCTTAAATCATGTCCATGCTCATTTCAAGAGCCCTTTACTAAGAAAAGAAATTTAAAGCTGCTGCACAGTAATTAACAGTCCAGCTCTCTATGAATTTTCCTATTTACTCCTGGGAAAAAGAATGGGACTCTTGGATTAGGACTTCGGAGAATTTTAGTTAAACTACCAGTTACATGATGTTCACATAACGTCATGTTATGTTGCTCATCATAATCATAAAACTAACTAGATGCCAATGCATTCAGCTTTGTTTCATAAAGATGCAAAACCATGCTTCTTGCTTTTCTATTTCCTTCAAACAAAGTGGGAGGAAACACTTTTTGACTCACTGAGTTTTGGAGACAGAGCAACTCTGAAGTGTAAAAATGTAGGTCTAATTCTTGGAAGTAGATACCATTTTTCCATTCTGTAATCCTTTTATTCCCACCCACTCACTCACAGCTTGCCTGACTCATTCTTTTTCTACTCCAATACCTCCTTTTCATATGCCACAGGTAAGGATACAAAGCCATAATAGGATCCTAGAAAATCATATACTTAAAATCTGTGGAAAATATATAGATCACACTAAATAAAGATGGTTAAAAAAAATAAAATTTGAGGCACACAATTCCTCCTCACATGATATGCAAAGTTGATATATGTGCAAGTGATGCCCAAGTTGTTTTAATACAGGAGCCTTGGGTCAGCTCTATTGTGGGTAATAAACAGCAACAGATTAAGTATGAACCTAAAAGGAGAAAGACATTTGCAGTCCTTCTGGCAGGAGATTTAAATAATTGCTAATGAGAAAGCTTTGTGAAAGTATGAATATTTTAACTCAACTGCATATATAAAAGGAGCTGTGGAGAACTGAGAAGCCCTGGGAGTGCTGTGGAACAGGATTTTTTTTGTTGTTGTTTTTTTTTTTTTAATTAAGTGATATTGTCTCAAACGGAGAGGTGATGTGGGGCAACAGGGTGGGACTTATCCACTATCTAGACAAGTGTGTGAAAACAGGGAGAGGAGGGAGAGTGTATGGGTGTGTGAGAGATTGTGCACATAGCATTTTATGGCTCTGAAAGCAGCCCAGTGCAGAGATTATCACCTAGACAAGAAGTAAAAGTGTTTGAAGTAAAATCCTGGCTCTGATCCTGATGTCTGGTGTGTTCCAGGATCCCACATAACAATAACCACTCTACCCAGAGCAGTGTTGGCACTCATTGTGGAAAGCTGACTAAAGCTTCTTTGAAATTTAGCAGATGAGAGCATTCAAAATGGCTTTTTTCTTTTTTAATCATATGTGCCTACAGGCAGTTAGTGGATCAGAAAGGAAACGAAAACTGCATTTAAGTAACCAGTGTTGTAGGGGCTTGTGTCACCTTCACCTGGATCACTAGATTTCCACTTACCCCATGACTGGTAAGGAGTGAATTACATGGGGTGCACTACAGCACTTCTTGTTTTCTGGAGAGAAATTAATGTTAGAATTTGGCATAAATCTGTGGAATTGAAACCATAGTTCTTTGCTATGCTACATCATATTGCCAGAGGCAAAGAAAAGACACAGATGGCAGACCTGGCTCTGCATTTTATTGACGCCAAATCTAGTCCAGGAGAATGTATCTAGAGTCCACAGTCTAAAGCAGTATATGTTAGGGTGAAGAAATACCTCTTGTGCATTTCTAATGAACTTATGGTGCTGAATCGACAAGGTCATGACAAAGCATGACTTCAGTTTTTGCCTTGCCATGTACTTTAGGAACAAGTCCATTTCAGCAACCTGCAAGATGAACAAAATGGATTCTATCAATACTTTATTGTTTTATTTACAAGGTGAAACGTGGGGTAGGAGCAGTCTGTGGGAAAAGTGATGCAGAAAAGAGCAAAACTGGACAAGAGAATCTACTGCGGGTAAGCAAAAGGACAGAGCATGCCGTATAAACTGTGTTCAGTACACCATTTATTCACTAGTTCTCCACACATCTGATTAACTATGCTCTCAGGAAGTCTCAGCGTCTTCAACTGCACGAAGCAAAGAAAATGATCTTTTCATAATAACTTGGGTGAGTGGGTCCTACATTCATTGTCTGTAGCATAGTACACTCCAAAAAACCTATGCTAGTGAATACGATACAAATACTGTTCAGCTAAAGCAGTAGGCATTTAACTTTTGTGACTTTTGTGCTCCCTTCTTGTTTTTAATAGGTAGCAAGAACCCATAGACACTGGGAAAGGGGAACAGAATTGCAAACCAATTGAAATTCATAGTCACATGGGTATAAAGTAAAAAAACCCAAGAAGTCAAAGTACAGCATCCCTTTATTAAAATCACAGATACTGTTTATGTCTCATTAAAAGAACTATAGATAGATAGATTATAATGGTCAGAGTGCCTAAAACAGAGTTCTTGTTTTCGTTTCAAAGCTATGACCCTGGCCTGTTCAAAAGCCACTGTCAAGGTAATAAGGAGGTAAAAAACACAAGATGCACCAGCAGAGAACTAGAAATAAAGATTTCAAATGGAGCAAAGAATGGAAATAACTTTTATTATTTCCAGTATAAATAGTTTTCTTGATTTATTTTTCTTTCATAAAAAAGACGAGTTTTGGCTGCTAATTCAACACCAGCCCCCTCAGTGGCTAAAATACAGGCTCCAACTGCTATATAGACTGACACAAGCATCTTTTACTGTCGGGTTCTGTGAGACAGCAGGTGAGACATTCCTAAAATTAACAGAGATTCGAGTTCTTTTCACACCTCTGAGAAACTGTCATGATGTTACTAGTGTCATGCAAGTCTAAATCTGACATAAATGATATTAAAATCAAAGTTCTGTGCATTAACTCCAAAAAAATCTCTCTTCTGATTTATTTGGATTTTGTTTCAGTCAATAAATTTGTAATCCAGGAAACTCTTTGAAGACTCATCAATTCAATAATGCCGTAGACATAGAAAATATTTATTTATTACTATAGTAATCTGGAAAATTATGATCTTTGATGTATTATTAGTAGAAGCTGCCCTGTGCTCCAGTCGGTATGAAAGACACACAGATTTAAAATTTCTTGTTCATAAGAGTAAGGCAGGAGGTAAAGGGGTTTAAAATGCATTAAGGGAGATACAGGTAAGATATGAAAACAATCCTTCTAGTGGTAGAGTTCATAAATTACCAAAGTGGGTATGGAATATACACTGGGAGATGTTTTTAAGAACAAGAAAGACACACTTGTCTCATATAATTTCAGTAGATTTCACCAGAGAAAGAGCATGGGTGATATGTCATCTGGAGTTTTTCTAAGTCTTTCTACTGTGATTTGAAATTTAACTTTTTTTATTTTAACAACAGGATTTTTTTCATTTATTTTGGTTTCTTTGTCAAGTGAGAAGATAAAAACCAACCAAACAAATAAAACCCCACAACAGTTTGCCCTTTGAAAGATAGATTATTTATTTCGTAATTAAGTTATATCTCTTTTGGATCAAATTTAGAACTGAATTGCTGAGTTTTAAAAATTACTGAGTGCTATCTCAGTATTCCAATTCAGTTTTATTATGACAATCAAACTTTTTGTCGTGGTTTTACCACTAGGAGGCGTGGTACTGACAAGAGAGTTCCAATAGAAGCAACACACACCAAAAAAAAATCCAAAAACCAAATAACAAGATTTATTTTACACACACAGAAAACTGACAATAAAATGCAAAGACAGACGAATTAAGTTCTTCCAGGGCCAGCAGCTGATGCGGGAAAGCGTTAGGGTAGTGCTGGATCTTTGCCAGAGCTTCCTGAAAGACACCGTAAAAATTAAAGGACCCCTGCCCCTACCCTCCCCTTCCCGGATAAGGAAATACCACCGCTGATGGAAATATGTGGTCCTCAGCCCATGCTGCTGTCGCTGGAGTCGCCAATCTGCCCACGCGGCCGAAAAAACTTGGCACTGAGACGAGCAGAGGTGTTCTCCCGAGCAGCTCCAGTCCCGAAAGAGAAAGATGGCCACCTCACTCGCTCTTTTATAGGGGACCAATTTTGCGCAGGCATGGGTGTCTCCCAGGCATGAACTGCCCCTCGAATTGGATGGTCAATGCCCGGGAACCGCCCCTAGTGAAAGGTTCCGCTACAAGCAAAAATGGTGGCGTGGCACCGCATGGCCGACACTGGGCTGGGAGATGCGGGTCCCCCATGGCCCCGCCTGGCATCCCCGGGGGTCCCAGCACTGGCACTGGGCCGCCCTGACTTGTGCCAACACTGGCCATTCACCGCCGCGGCTCCTCCGCTGCGAGAGGGTCACCGACAGCTCTATTCCATTCCACCCGCACGGGAGACCCACCACGCATGCGCGGAGTGCCGAACTGGGCCCGGGCCAGGGCCTGACGGTGCCCAGCAAAGCCAGCAGCCCCCAGTGCCCATGGTCACAGAGCCACGTATGCAAAAATGGCTGGGGGAGGCACCATGCCTGTGGGCAAGCCACGTGGAGCTGCAGCAGCCGTCCCCGCCGATCCGGGAGGGGCTACATCCGCACTAGTATGAGCCGGCCCTGGGCTGCCACCACCATAGTCTGCCACAGCTGCAGATGACCCCACAGAGCGGGGTGACCCCTTCCAGCCCAGCGCTGACGGCTGTGGGGCTTGTACCCCATCTCCGGCCACGCGGGAGCCATGGTTCCAGTGCGGACTGACCCTGTCCCTAGCCGTGCGGGCCAGGGGCCCGCACCATGGCGGGGCAGTCCCGAGCTGGCATCCATTGCCTTTGCCATGGCAACCCGCCTCAAACACACAGGAAAGACAGTTTAACACAGCCCCAACACCCCCCCCTCCCCGGGTCCCAAAAACCTTCACAAAACCTCCAAAAAGCCCTAAAAAGAGCCGTTTCCCTATCCCTAAAAGGGAGGGGAAAGACAATTGGGGGGGGGAGAGAAAAACAACAGTTTAGCTCCCAGAACCTTTGTTTTCAACCCACAACATTTTTAAAAAATATAATTAGAACCAGCCCTTATAGTGGACAGAGTAATCTAGAATAATTCTTCAAATAAGATGACATACCCAAAACAGAATGTCAGAAAGTTCTCAAAATAAGATTTACCATGCTGAAATTATTTCTTTTCAAGTGAAGATTTGCTTCAATGCTTCTTTTTTATCAATGAAATTCATACTTAAGTTGTAAGTACAGACTTTCACATCACTTAAATCTCAGTGCATGACAAACAAATTTGGGCTTACCTTCTACACACAAGAGAATTTTCACCAGACACTAGACAAGAGGATCTGTACATATCTACTTTCAGTCTTGTAGTTCTCCCATATGTAAGCAACTGTCAGTTCCATGGACAATGTTGGGTGTGGGAAAGAGTTTCAAAAACATTCCCATAAACTGTTACCTAAGGGTTCATTGAGGATTGTTTTGTCTTGTTTTTCCCCTTATAACATTTTTATTTGTACTGGTCATAACCATACAAAGTAGCAGGATTTGAATACCATAAACTCCTGATATTTTTGTAACAAACACAAGACACAGGTTGTAAAAGAAGCGAGTTAGTATTTCATATTGGGAGACTAATCAGTTTTGAACTATGAAGTTTTGATTTAAACCCAGAGGAACAGCCAATAATGAAATATAAAAATACTACAGTAATATGTTATGTGGTCAGTCATATGTGATTCAAAAAATCTTCACCAGAAGTGTACCTCAAACCACCTATAGGCTACAGATGGTTCATTTACACTAAATAATGAAAATATGCAAATTACAGACACACTAGAAAAAAGTGTGCATACGTTCATGAATGAGGAACCCATACATTAGCAAAAATCATATAAAAACAGTTGGGCGAGTAGAATTCTACATTTTCACAGATTTTGAACTTTGGTTGAAAATTCAACTACAGAGGATGGTGTGGATCAAATGGCATTATTATTTTTCAGTAAATGTAAGAGAAATAACATGAAAAAACTCCTTAAAAAACAACTGCAAATAACAGGATACCTTAAACACAATTCAAAGAAATAATTTTGCACCTAAGACAAAGCAATGACCACATTTCTGAGATTTATAATACATAGCAGGAGCTGGGCCCAATGGCTGTGCATATATAGCAGTGTGTATGCTCTTTTAATATTCATAAAATATTAGAAAGCTTGATCTGACACAGTCAGCACACATTCTACAAACCATGTTGTTATAAGTTCACTTTCAGGAACAGCTCAGAGCCAGAAGTAAATAAAATAAAGAAATAAAATAAGGAACTATGTAGAACAACTAAACTTTCATTAAAAAAAAAAAAAACAAAAGAGAAAAATCCAATGTGACCATCAGCAAGATAAGCTGTATTTCCGCAATATTATCTTTATTTCTGAAAATTAGCCCATCTAGCAGAGTTCAAGGGCTGAAAAATATTGACAATAGGAAATGAGAAAGGAGGAGAGCAATTAAAATGTTTGTGATCTTCAGCATCTGTGGAAAGAGAAACTGAAACATGACGCTTTTATGCAAAGAATATACAGGCTAGCAACTCCTGCTACTTTTAGAGAGTGGGTTCCTGAGGTATTTACATATAGGATGAGGTACTGTTGAAAATACTGATACTATACAGAACTTCCTGAAATGAGCTCCTGTAGGCATCCCCAGTCACTCAGGATCTATGAGTAAGGTATTTATCTTAAAAATTAACAGGTAGCTGCTCTGATCTGGATACTGTGCTTCTTTGAGAGAGACTTGAAATATACTTTACTTCCTTGTGAGCCCTTCCTATGAGAGAGACAATAGCAGAGAGTAGTGGAACTGTTTTTCAAAGAGTCTAAACATTTCTATATAGTTCATTGCTAGCCTTCTGAGTGTCAGTGAGTGGGACTGTGAGTTCCCTCCTCACAGAAAAACTCACCCACTGAAGCCTTTCACACTGCACACTTTTGGCCATTTTAAGCTGCATCTCAAATGTCCAAACCAAATAAAAGTAAACACAGTATTTCACTCCTCAAGTATGTGCCTTAAGTTTTGGAAAACATTTCTGAACTTAAGCGATCAGACAATATGACTTAAGTCAACTGCAATAGGGCATCCAAAAGGCATGATGAAATATCCAGATTTTCTTTAACTATCCAGATAAAATATAGCTATCAAAGAAAATCCTGATGTGTTGGCATCAGCTTTTCTGAAGGAACAAAAATCTATAAAAATCAAGTGACTCAGAAAAATTGAATTGCTCTTGTTAGGCAGCCATAAGTACTTTGTACAAAACTTACCATTGAATTAGCTTCCCCAGGACTAACCAGCCTGGTGAGTTACATTGCACTTTTTGCCATGTTTCATGCATGTTCCACAGAAGCTGAGTGTATTTTTGCTGTGTCTAGGGAGGCAGAGTTTAAGATTCCTGTTTCAATTGCTTACCGGAGAGATTGAACCTTCTACAAAAGTCTACAAACAAAAATACAGAATTTACTAAAACTAAGCTTTGTTTGGAATTACCATTCATAAAGGATTGGAAGGAGACAAGGAAGTCAGACACAAACTGCTTAGAAAAAACATGGAAGAGATGAATGAAAAAAACACCTATGATGTTACTGAGTGAAGTTATAGAAAATGAGTGACTGATCTAATGGAGAATTTGCTATTGACCTTAGTGACGACAAATCTTGACTCCCCTGCTGTTCAACATAGCTGTGTTTAGAGAAGTACTTTACTTGGGAAAAAATATTCAGCACTTAAAATAGACATTGATTTCTCTCAGCTCATTCAGTCAGACTTGGGAAAGACAAATGGCAAAGCTGTTGAATGGACAAATGTAAAAGGAGCACACAGGCTAGTGTATAGAGCTACAGTGGCTCCCCACACCAAGATATGCTTTTCAGGTTTACTATATGACAATATGAAGGATGTAGGTTGAAATTCAGAAATTACCCACCTATCAGTAATGCAATTTTAGGACTTGGAAAAGAGTCACAGCAGGCAGAAAAAAATTACCTTAGGCCTTTTCAAAGTCCAAGACAGTTTTAATGCAGGTTTCAAAGTGCTCTGAAAATGCCTGCCCTGACCCAGCAAACATGGATGTTTACAGACGGTGACTGCTGGCTGGAGATAAGACATGCAGTTGTTCCTTGTCTTATATCTTGCCTTCCAAAACCTGTCGTCTCACAGTACTGGAAAGCTCTGAGCTCCATTATGCTTAAATTGCCCTATATTACTACATCCTACTGCTGTCGAAGGTGGTTTGTTATAGTTACCCTCCTGCCAGGTAGGTAAAAGAAAATAAATGATACGTTTTGATACAAGGCTATTTTGCTGAATTGGATGGATTAAAGAACTGGTAATAAATTCTATTTTCTCTCCTAGGCCAAATAAAGTCCAGTTCAATAGTGATCAGAAGTTATTGCCATATGACAACAAAACTGAATCCATGTGAAATTAATTGGCAGTTCCTAGGCCAACTCATTGTGACTTGGTCATGAAATGACCACCACTGCTGACACAAATTGGCCCCAATGAAGCTGTATTAACACCAATGCCCAAGGACAAGTAGGGCGGAACACTGTGCTTTGTGTGTGCCAAGTAGAATCAGGACACATTCTTCATTTGAAAAGCTTACTTCGTAAATGGTACTTTAGTCAAGACTGAACTTTTAAGGGAAATATAAAATTCAACACAAAAATTGTTCTTTTTGTTGGAAGTGTCAGGTTGAAATATTTGTCATTTTACCTCAAAATGTTGTTCTGCTTTGGAAATTTATTAAAAAAAAAAGAAAGAAAAGAAATTACATGTTACAATGAGTGTTTAATATGACAGTTAGGATGGGATTCATTTTGCCTAGCTGTAGACATCCATATTGTAGGTGTTAACCTTAGATCTAGTCAATCAAGTTTTCCTTTATAGTCAATTGAGAGAAATGGGTACATTAAATATGTGATTCATCTGACCTATTTTAAATACCTACTTTAGGAGCAACAATGATCTTAAATTTAGTGTCTCTCTCCACTGTCTATGGTATAAGACTACAGAGACTATTTCAACTAGAGATCTGGTAGAGACACCTACTACTGGTCAGATGAATCCTCTCCCAGTTGTCTAATTCTCCATTACATACCCTTACTTTTCATCTCTCTTAACAGTGAAAATTATAACTAATAATATATTTTCACTTGAAATAAAAGGAAGGTTGTATGTTGCTTCAGAATTTTTATTTGATGAATAAACTTCTTTTCCAAGCCAATTCAAAAATTAAAGTGGAAAACCCTATTATTTATGTGTGAAAATGAAGATACACTAAGACATTTTAGTAGGTAAGAAGGATGAAAAATCATAAGTTCTTTCAGTCCTGTGTCTCCTCAAATTATTTCCACTTACAACTATTGAAGTCAACAGAAAAGCTACAAGGAGATTCTGTGGGATGGAGAATTCAACGATTTTAATCTCCATCCTAAGGCAGCCAGGAAGGAAAGGGGCAGAAAAAAACAACTAGAATAGCAAAGCAAAATGATGGGGACAGATAAGACTGGTCATGGAAAGCATGCAGGGAGTGAAAAGAGCATGAAGAAATAGATGTTTTAAAGAGGAAGGAGAAATTGTGTCTGAAAGGGAGGTAGACATAAAGAAGGATGTAGAATGGGTAGCTGAAGAAAAAGACCTGTAGACACATTAACATTTTGCTTAAAGTTAAAAAATTCAAAATGAGGATAAGTATTTTCTCAGAGTTCTGACCCTAATTTCCTAGTTTACCATCAAAGTAAATAAGTGGTATGGATTCTTCTCTTCCCTCTAAATTTAGTGTATCTTCATTCAGCTCTAGAGCTGTTCACAGCCCTTCTTACTTTCTCATGTTACACTTCCACAGGTACAAACCTTTGTGTTGCACTGGACTCAGGTTTAGCCACACAGCTGGAAATATGACTAGTTTTTCTCAGTAGGACCTGGTTTATTGGTAAAAATAAATTTACATCGATTTTCTCTGAGCATAATACACATATTTTCCCTACCTCTCTGCCTAACAAAACTGTGAAAGGGATTTTTGACTCGACAATAACCTCACAAACAAATTATCTTGATTTTAACTCCATTACTTAGGCTAATCTCTCTTGGATTTCCTAGCATTTACACAGGAAATTGTTCATTCATTTTAGATGGTGTGTACATCTAGCATCTGTAATTCAAAGAACGTGTTAGGTAGTTTGTGGCGACATTTTTCTTAATAATGTGGGCAGCACTGGAATGTCTTTCTCCAACTGTTATTCTCTTGGTGGATGCACACTTTATTTAGATTGAGAGCAAGAAACTCTTTTAGGTGGTTTGCAGGTACAAGAAAAATTATCTGCTAGGAAGGTTAGGAAAAAAATTGACCTGTGCCTTTGCCTAAAATGGAATCCCAGACTGATAATGGGGTTTCATGCAATTACCTTTTAGCAATCTTCAACTGCCTTTCCTCCTTTACCACTTTCTTTCAGCTAGGAGGAAAAATGAAAATATAGGAAAATGAAAATATAGGAAGCCCTTCAAAGTCAGACCAGGAACAGACAGGAGTTTTAGGCATGTCTTTAACACTGATTCACCCTACAGCTTCACACTAATGCATGTCCTCTCTGCTTCAGTGGGAAAGGTCTCCTAGGCGATGTCAAATTAACTACACTTCTAATCCTGCACTCAAAACCAGACACTGCTACCATCATATTATTACAATGCAAATCTGTTTTAGTAGGCAGCCTCAGCCAGAGTCTCAACACCTCATTGCTTTAGAAATGGGCTGAACTTCACTTTCTTACACGGTCAAAGAATCCAATGAGAGGCAAAACAGGTGACCTTTAGACATCCCAGATAGCCTCCTACCTCCATGTTTTTATCATTAAGATTCAAAGAAACTATATGGATATGCAATATTTTGGTCATGAGCCATTTCGGCATTTTGAGTTTTTTCAATCCTTCCCTTTGCCTGCAAATGCACTTGTCTCCCAAATTCACAGAGGAGATATTAAGTACAACAACTAACATTTTCATTGTTGTAGCTCACATTATGCCAACGACTTCCTTTCCTGAAAGCAGAGAATAGTCCGAAGATCTCTGACACTGACTGCTTTTTTGTCCACTCCTCTCATGCCCACACCAGAGTTTTTCATCTCTTCACTGTCCATCCAGGACCTGATCTTCATGCTGCATGAAAAGAAAAACAGACATGTGGAAGTTCTCTTGGGAAAGACGCATTTTTACAGTAGCAATAAAATTAAAGCAGATCATAGCTTTGATTTTAAAGTTGTGATGAATAATGTCTTCGAACATCATTGACATTTCCCACTAATCTATAAATTATTGCTCTCTTCATTTGGAGAAAAGGTTTGAAAAGCAGCTTGAGAAGAATTGGAGAAGCACAGTGAGTGTAAGCAAAGACAGCATGATTTAAAAAGAAAGTTTTGTTAATCACTCCCTTTTGGTATTAAGTGACAAGAGACAAGGTCTGCAGGTTTTTCCATGTCTATATTTTCCCCCAAATATACCATTAATAAGGTTTTCTAACCTCAGTGCAGAGTCCTATAACTGACAAAACGACTTACATATCTGTGTTGTGAAAGATGGCTCATACTTGTGCGGTTTGCCACACAGATCAGTCGAGCAGGAAAGAATGTATCATAAAGACCCTCTGTGACATTTAAAAGCCAAGAGTAAAAGAATTCAGAAGCAACAAGAAGACAGTAACTGGGGAAGCTTACACACAAGCAATTTTATTATTTTAGCAACTCAAAAGGCATGATGTTCTGTGCACCCAGATTCCCGTGCTAAACATCAGAGTTGTGCACCTACTGAATTGCACTAGTGCACACCATGCTTAACCCAGTTACATATGGTGTCTTTTTAGCATCATGAGGCTCTAATTATTTCATTGGTTCATCAGAGCATCCTGCCCACCTTAGCCATTTTCATCTCTGTGGTAAATTTATTCTCACAAAGAGCCTTGCAGAGCCCAGGCACTCTGTCTTTATCTATGAAGTCTGGGTCCTTCACATTTCATCTTTAAATGCAATTGGCTGCAGGGAACCCCAATAAACACTAAGAATAGATCTGCAGTAAGGAAAGGTGTCTGGAGCAGTGTTCACAAGCACATGAAAACAAATAAAGATTTTCAATTCAATGTTCAACACAAGAACGCCTAAATTAAACACTTTGCTCTAGGAACAATAACTAACAGGGTTACTTTGCAAAAGAAAAGAAGTAGAAGAGTAGGAAAAGCTTCTAATTACCGCAGGAACAAACAAAAGGGAAATTAAAAGGGAAATTATTTTTCAAATTTTCATGACAACCTTTTTTTTTTCAAAGACTCAGAAGACAATATGGAGATTCAGCCTAGATTAGGTTTAAGACTTAAGAGGGTAACAACACTATTGTCAATTAATCCTACAGAAGATAAGTGCTGAGAGCACTGCTTTTGGCCTTAGTTTCCCTTTGTACCTTAGTCTGATCTGTGTATGCTGAAAATTTAGGTAAACTTAGAAATTAGTATTGAAAAACATGCTCATATAAAGTATGCTCATATAAAAATATTCCTGATTATTGTTATACAAAGTAATACCTTTAAAGAGAGAGCTTTTGTGAGAATCATCTGAGTAAATGCAGATGTTTGTCACAAAGGTATTTATGCGTGAGCTTGCCAGCTATACTCTTTTTTCAAGAAGAAGCCTCATACCTTTGTTGTATCCCTATTCATTTATTTGACTAAAATTAATCAGATTAAGCACATATTAAGAGTAATTAACTCACAAGTGGGCATCTATCTATTGATGCCTAAATATAGAGAAATCCAGCACAGTGTTTTTGCTCCAGAGTCCAGTGCAGGTAGATTTTCAATACCACACAATAATATATCTGTATAAAAATATTTACTGTCCTACAGTCACAAATATAAGTCAGCCCAAGGTATAACACACACTTTAATCAGAAACCCCAAAAAGTATTCACATGCTGCTGTTGACACACCTTGAAGCCCATATTACTATATCTTTGCAGGTATTACTATCCATATTTGCTAGACCACAACAGTGCAGATATGATAGCAAGTTTATACTAACATCTTTTCACTGGTCTGTTATATCCTCCAAGTTATTTGTGGGGGAAAACAAGTATCTTTTTCTTCAACAGTTTCACAAGGCATCTAGCACTCTGTTTCAGCTGGTTGAGCTGACAGTGACTCATTTTTCATGAAAATAAAAAAAGCAAGATAAACAGGAAATCTTGTGATTCCTGTTTCCACAATTAGGCTTTAAAAGGCATTAGAATGATCCTGTGTCTCTATTAGCCACCATGGATCCTGGCCAGTTCCCAAAACAATGAGTATCAGCCTCATCTTCGGAAAACTATTGTGGTTCTGAACCTGCAATCTCAGCTAGCCAGAGGGAGTGGGAACAACAAAACATCCCAAAATATCTTACCGAATTAATTAGGAATTTGTAACACAATTTGTACCAGAGAATCAAATGAATCCTCATACATGACTGGGGAAAAAAAAAATATTGATCACTGAACAGAAATTAAATCTCTCTCCTGGAATCAGAACCACATAAATGTATGTCACATTGCTAGTACCAACCACTCCTGCTCTAGCCATGGTGATATGTGTGTGGGATTCTAAATGGCCCTGGTGAGTTATATGATGTGTCTAAACACTTAAATGGGATCTTATATTTGTTGCTCTTTATACAGAGAAATATGATTAATTCCTATGAACTCTTCTTTTTCTTTTCTTTCAGCCATTTTATACACACTTTTTTTAAGACATACAGATTTTCCTGAATGCAACTGTGATCCACAACATTCTATCATGAGAAATATTTTCAAATGAAAGAAAACAGAAATGCTCATTTTATGTGGATCACAATTTTACTTCAAAAGGTCATTCATTCATTTATAAATCCACTGTAACAGTCCAGTTAATTTAACTTTCTTTCCCACCCATACCAAATCAAACTACTACTGAGAGTTAAATAAAATTATTTCATTTTTATTTTTTTTCCCAAGTAATTTAAAAAAAATTTTAAAAAGCAAACTAGTTCTTCTTTCAGCTCCTATTATTTCTGGCGTCTCTTTCTTGTTCAGACTCGGCATAAAAGGAGTCTTCCTTCCAAGCTAAAACATCTGTTACCTTTTTCTGTGTGCATCACACCTTGTTTTTACAGCACCTTTCTGTACTCACTACCACGAAGTGATCATAGACATTTACTAGTGGTTACACCTTACAACAGCCAAAGTTCTGTAACAGGGAGACTGGTTATGTGCTAACACGAGAAGCAGCATACCTCAGAGGGGAGACAACAGTGGAGAGATAATTTGGAAGCCCTGAGCTCTAGCACTAACTACACAGTTTTAGATACAGCATGTACCAATTTCCACATCAGTGAAATGGAATAGCTGTTATTTTATTTCCTTCTTAAAATATTTAGTGATCTTACAATTCAAAGTGCTAAACAGCAGAGAAAAAAAATCTTGCCAATAACAATAGTATTTTTTTTCAATACCATGGGCTTTAGTGTTGTGTTTTTTCTTTCACTATTTAAAATCTGCATACAAATAGAACTGGTTCAGGATTTTTAGACACCTAGTATGATCATCCATAAAAGAAATTATGTCATAGATTGAAAATAAATACCAGTCGTCTGAGAAAGTTATATAATATCGGAAACTTGGTAGTAGTTAAAGTCTAAGAACACACAAAATGGATGTTTCTGAGCATGAAAGATAATTAATACTGAAGTGTCCTAGAGGTCAATATTTGGACCACTGTTATTTAATGCATTACTGAGCCCACAGAAGAAGTAGACAGTAAGTTATTGAAAACTCATAAAAGGTTATTTTAGCTAATAATAACCTGCTGAGGATTGTGAAATTCTCTAGATTTACTTAAAGTCATTGAAGCTCTGGACATCATGGTGACAGATTAAATTACTCTTGGATATGCAGGAAATATTGTACATTGACACAAATAAAAAAATCAAAGTCACAGACAGTCTCTAAGCCCAGCAGCCTGCTACCTAGTGGAGAAAGAAATAGAGGAGCCAGAACAAGCAGATAAGAGCTAAAGTTACTTGGATTAGACATATTATGAGGCAGATGTCTCTTGCAAGTCCGAGTTCAAACAGGATATGTTGTATCTTAAACCAGGAAGAGAGAATAAACAAGAATATTTTAATTTTTATGGGTTTTTAATGATGTAATACACTGCTCATTAAAGCTTTTAATCAAAATTGGTTGTTCATCTTCATTAAACGTAGAACAGGAATGATACTTAAAGTAAAGGGGAAAGGGAGGGTATAGAATTAGGAACCTGACTGGATCAAGAGGTAATGAAGATTATTTATACTGGAAGGGAACTTAATGAAATATTAGTAGAAAGACTTACAGGGAATATTTAAAAATTTGCATATTTCAATGAAAAATAATTTATTCTTAGTATGAACAGTTGAGAGGCCAAAAAAAGGAAAAATTGAGAAAAATATAAACAAGAGCTCAGAGCTTGCAGTGCAGGGAAGAGCTGTGGAAATGCCCCCGAAGTCAAGGCAATTAATGTGATTGTTTTTAAAAAAAAGATGCTGTTATCCATTAACTAACTTTCTAGTTGTGTACAAAGGTAATTGAAACCTACATTTCAGAATTCCAGCTAAACCAACCATTTTACCATTCAACAAGTACCAGTATTTGGTGGGCAAAAAGTGACTGTGATTCTTCCTGTGCATTCTGATCTTATTCCCTCTCTCAAGCATTGCAAACTCTGTTCTCAAGTAGTTTGATCAATTTGCTATAGAACACTCTTGCAAAAACCTTCCCTGCTTATCCTGTCTGTGCCTATGGAAGTCTGACATGTCTCTCAGATAAAAATGATCTCTGTTATTAACCCACATGTTGCTTTTTGCAGCAGCTACCTGTCATTCTCCATTCAACTCTTTAGTTTCTAGAGGGTTTAGTTCACTTTCTTTGATTCAGTTTGATTCAGGAGTGTTATCTTATTCCATGGTTTACCCAGTGAAATTAAAAGCACTCAGCACAGAAAGTTATTCTTCAACAAAAAAAAAACAAAAAACAAAACATGCAAGACGGAATATGAAAAATTACCATGGCTTTTTGACCTAAGAAGGCAAAAGATTGCACACAAATTATGTTTAAAATCTGTTAACATCAGGTACAAAAATATGCTTAAAATCTGTCAACATCAGAAGTACATAGCATAATTTTCCTCACTGTTCCTTTGTCATTAGGATACCTACAATTAGATCATTCCTGTATTTGTGTGTGAGATGCAAAATAAAGTCATTACCAGCATCCAGGGCTCCAGTTCAGGAGAGCATATACACACAGAAACATAGAATCATAGACTATCCTGATTAGGAAGGGACCCACAAGGACCTTCGAGTTCAACCGTTAGCCCTGGACAGGACCATTCCCAAGAGTCACACCATGTATCTGACAGCATTGTCCAAATGTTTTTTGAACTCAGGCAGGTTTGGTGTTGTGACCACTTATGTGGAGAGCCTGTACCGCTGCCTTTTGGGTAGAGAACCTATTTCTAATATTTATCCTAAACCTCTCCTGACATAACTTCAGGCCACTCCCTTGGGTCCTGTCTCTGGTTACCACAGAGAAGAGATCAGTGCCTGCCTCTCCAGTTCCTCTTGTGAGGAAGCTGTGGACTGCTATAACATCTCCCTTCCTTCTCCTCCTCTCCAGGTTAAACAAGTGACCTCAGTCATTCCTCTTTCAGCTTCACATCTAGAGACCCTCTGCCATCTTTGTTGCTCATCCTTTGGATGTTTTCTAGTAGCTTTATATCTTATATTCTCATGCCCAAAACTTCACATGGGACTAGAGGTGAGGCACATAGTACTCAAGGTGAGAGTACACTTAACAGAGAAACCAAAAGCATAGCAAAGTTTAAGCTTCAGTATTTTTTCTGTGTGGAGGTTGCTGGCTGAATCACAGCCTCATATTAAGCATTTAACATATTTGCTAGCACTCTCAGTTGTAAAGCAAATGGAGATGCATGCTGGTAGAACAAGATTCTTGAATCATCTAAGAAAAAGCTGCAAAGATACTCTCTCTTTTATACTTCACAATAAGGGTTTATCTTGACTCACTTTTCTTTATTCCTCAAATAAGAAAGACAAGGAGAAAGAAAAAGAAAATCTTTTTCCTCAGGTTAACTGAGCTTCAGAGAACGTCAGGTTTGGTCTCTCTTGCTTTCCTTAGGATTGCACAGATGGCTTCTTTGAAATGGACGTGTCTAATTTTAGAGCAAGAAAGGGGAAACAAAAGCTAGAGAGACTAAAGCAAGGTGACTTTTCCCCTGAAAACATTGATGTGTTAAGATTCTATGATAACATTTTTCACTCTTTTCCTTTGGTTGACTCTTTTTCCAGTCTCTCTAGGGTTTTTTAACTCCTGAGATGCACATTTGATAATGTCCTGGTTTGGACACTAAGGGGCATTATCAAGTAATGAGAGATCTAATAGAGTTGATAGCAACCAAAAGAATTTATTTAACAAAGCAGTAAACCCAACAATAATAACCGTGAAAAGAGGAAAGAAACCCAAACTATGCTGCTCTGGGTCAGGTACTGGGCTGGTAGAGCAAGGAAAGGAAAGAAAGCTGGCCCATGGATGGTGCTGGTCCCACTCCAGAGCTGCTGAAAAAAATGACAGTGAAAAGGAACCCTGGAGGACTCAAGGGAGAGAGATACCATGACTCCTGTCACCCCCAAGAGGTTCTCTGCTGGCACTGCTTGAGCTCCAGTGACACTACTGCTGCCTGCGCTCTGCCATGTTGCAAGGGAGCCGAAAAGGGGGAGCCATGCCTCTACCAGCACCAAAGGGAGCCAAAAGAGAAAGAATTTCCCTCCCTGCTGCCTTTATAGGGAGTCTGTTTTCGATTTTTCTCATGGCACGCTTCCAGGGCATACCACCTCTCCATTAGATGGCAGTGCTGGGTGCCGCCCCCTCTCCGAGACTTCACCACAAGGCAACATGGCGACATTCCCCCCAGAATACCTTGTGGCTGCAGTTCGCTGGGATGAGGAGCTGCTGCCGCCCTGCCAACACCATGGGGCACCCAGGGGGCCCGAGGCCACCAGTGGCACTGCGCTCTGCCACCACAGGTCCACTCTGCACAGTGGCTCTGGCCTGCGGACTGACCTTGCCCTGTACACTGGCCGCTGCCACCACAGGAGTGGCCCCGCCCACTGTGGCCACCGCAAGAGGGGCTACTGCTGCCTCCCACGGCTGCTGCTCCACACCACTCCTGGGAAAGGGGCAGCTCCACACCCGACGTGGGGGAAGCTGCACCGCCAGGACTGGCAGGGCCACTGCACACCTCAGTGCATGGACCAGCAGGACCACCACACGCCCTGGCCCTGGCAGGGACCAGCAGGGCCACTGCCTCTCCTCCGCCTGCAGACCTGCGGAGCCACACCACTCTGACCTCTTGGCTTTTCTCATCCATCCTTCTCTTAGGAAAAGCAAAAAAAGTTTAAAAGACAACCCCCTGCTCCCCACTACAGACCGGGCAGCCTAGGGGAAGAAGGGGAAAGGAAAAAAAAAGGGTTTAAAATGAAAACCTTTTCCCCACTCCATAACAGTTAACTTTAATGAAGAACACATACGTATGGAGACTGCTCTGTGTTTGATTTTGCTAGAATGCTCTTAAGACTATGAAGGACACATTTGCCTTGCTCATTTTTTTATGACCAACATGAGAAAAATATGTGTCAATTCCACTGTAATATCAGATTAAACAAGAGTAATGGTGCATGAATTTCAGGTTACCAAGGGCGTTGCCCATGGAAATGAAAGAATTAAATATAATATGCACTTTTTTTCTGATGTTACAGTTGTGTGCCTTTTGTTTGTCTCAAGTCTCTAGATTTGCCATGAAACTCAGTTTTCTTCTGTTTAATGCAACACAAAGTGGTATACACAAATAAAACAAAGAAGTATTTCAAAAGTAAAAAGCTGCATAAAGAGCTAAAGAGCTGAAACCACTGCAGATAGAGGATACAGATTTCAAGTGAATTTTAATTGAATCTTAATATCTTTGGCATTCTTATCTTACAACTAGAGTAGCTGGCAATGATGTTTTGCAATTTCGTGCACAATGCCTTAGACAATTTGTTGTTCAGTTTGTACAGTATTTTGTAATAAAAAAACCAGCCTTCAAAATAAGGGTCTATTGTGTTGAATAGATGAAAGCCTAAGAAAAACTGGGATATTACACATGACAGAAAAATAAACAAGTTTTGCATTTGTCTGTCCTGACTGCCATCCAAAGAATAAGGTCTTCAGAACAAAATCTCCCAAGGTCTTCTTAACATCTTCTTTCAATGTGCCTGCCATGGGGAGGGACATCTTCCACTAGACTAAGTTGCTCAGGATCCCATTCAACCTGGCCTTGAGTTATTAAAGCAACAAATACAAAAAAATTACTTGCTATCAAAAAAGATTTAGACTGTGTTTGTTCCTATTTGGAAGCCTGAATCAGCAGGTAAAGAAATGAGCTCAGGAAGTGTCTCATGTTACTGAGTTGAGTTTGTGGTATTAATTAAAATTAAAAAACTTAGTGCTACCTAAAGTTTCTTGTTCTATCTTTGGTACCTTGGTAAACTAATTTTCTGAAGTCCTCTTTGATAAAACAAAGGTACATTGTGATAGATGATCATATTTTTCTGTTATTTTTGAAAGCTAAAGTACAAGAGGTCTGCAGGAGGCTAATGCTGGAACTGATTGAGCCTTACTGACTCTGGCCTTGCCAGTGTGAAGGAGCAGCTGAAGCTTGGGTTTAAGGACGAATTGACCACCACAACATCATTGTCTTTTAGGATGTTGATGGAAGCAAGAGTCCATGTCTCTTCAGGTACAGTAGGAAAGTTCTGTAAAGTGGGTCTTTAAAGGCCTGATGATTTTAAAGCATATTTAAAAGCATATTTTAAAAAGTTTTTGCCTAAGGTATACCTCAGCACTCTTTAACTGCAGTGTATTTTCCATATACCGTATTGAATGACTGATTCCTTTTGAATAAGAAAAAGGAGGCAGCAACGTACACTTTGTTGTTAAAAACCATTAACACTGAACAGGGGTACCAAATAAAGGTCCTGCTCCCAGAAATCTTTTTTCAGTGGAAAAGGCAGACTTTTTGCTTCTACTTATTACTGCTGAATTCAGTAAATGTTGCTTTTTCTTATTATCTCTATATAAAAGACATACATCTTGTAATAAATATTTACATAGAAATATCATCTAGTTTTGCTTCTAGAGAGCAAACTATTTTCAATAAACTGGAGCTGAGGTGAGACTTGGGAGTATTAATATGCAAATATTACAGTGAGGCCCACCTACAGCGATGGGTCTGAATTATATATTTGTAATTCGATGTCTCACGATTTCTAATGTGCTCTTGAGAATAATTGCAGCTGCAGTTCAACTGATGTTAAATACAGTGGGTATAGAATATTTGTTTTCCATCTTTTGCCTGGTTTTCTCCATCAGACTTTTTTATTTCACATATTATGTATGACTGTCCCAGTGCACACCTATTGCAAAGCGAATTTCCTCATCCCATGTCTTATATTCAAAAGGAACAAAAATAACATGAAGAAAGTTTCCCATTTGGAATGATGTGGAAAAATACCAACAGATAGTGAATCTCACAGCAGGAGATATGAAAGAAGACAAAACCAAACACAAAAGGGATCAGGAGCTGAGCTGAGATGCAATAGTGTTGTGAGGAATGGAGCCAAATCTGTATCTATATCTATCAGGTACCCACAGAAATGAAGGCTCTGGATTCCACCAGCATCCTAGTAAGTAATAAAACAAAAGATTTCCAAGGTTCTCAGAAGTCTTCAGTTTTTATTCTTATATTTAGGGACCATTTTTACAAGGAGCAAGGTATCATAGTAGCCTTCATCACCTGAACTGAAATGTACCTGGGGAAATACCTGGGAAAACTCTTGCTCCCTTCTGCCTCCACAACATACATACCCTAATCTCTCCAACTGCATGGTCTTCAAGGACATCTTGAAGCCTGCAAACCCAAAAGGCCCTCAGAGCTTATGACAATCCAGCTGCCAAAGACATCTGCAGAGCCCATTTAGAAAGTTTGGTCCTCCTGAATCTTGTGCTACAAGAAGATATTCCTTTGTCAAAGAATAAACATTTCTATTTTTGCATTATTTTTCTACTGTTACTGTATATGTTTGAACGTAGAAGAGAAAAATCAAGGAAACAGCTGTGGAAGAATAGATTTTATTACCCTAGCTCAGACTTTGGACAGTACACATTTTTTTCATGGCAGCTTTTCATCTATTTGCCTTTATATGACAACAGGTAGGCTTGCATCACTCTTTTAACTAGGGATAGTGTTCCATTCCCAATTGTGCCAGTAAAATCTTCCAAAATTCAGTGGAACAGCACTGGCGAAACACCTTGGACAGAGGTGATTTACGTTTATGAAGATGAATCTGATGAAAGAGAGAATACAGAAAATAAATTCCACTAGATATATAAATAACAGAACTGCAGTGTTACATAACAGTGTCTCTTGTCCTATAGGTTATGGAATGGTGGCAATCTGTGTGACTGGACATTGGAATGGACATGGTCCATGAGATGATCACAGAGAAAAAAATTATAAAACAAAGGCACTCCTGACCACAGTCATACAAATGAGTTAAAAAAAAAAAGGATTAAGTAAAAGGAATAAAAGAACAAAGCTTAGCTTAGTTTGTAATTATTTGTAAATGTAAAGCATTATGGCAACACTGCAAAAGATGGTGCAAGGATCTGCCTCAGACAGAGTAAATGCCCACAGGATTTTTTTTTTAAGGTTAAATGGCATTTTCATTAAAGAAAGTGGTAAATATTATGACACACTGAGAAGAATCATCAGCACAAATGAGATGAATCTATGATTATTATTCAAGACAAAGATGTATGAGAGTGGTTGATGCAGAAAAAGTATAAGGAGACAAAAAAGATATATTAATGAAGATATATAGACTGGAGCCATGTTTCAGTCTATTTGTGACAGGAAATTCTGCTTTAGGCACAAGGGACAATATTGCTGCCAACATTATTCACACTGCTTCATTAAAATACATGGAATTACACTGATTTACCTGTTGGGGTCTTGTCTCTTACTCTGAAAGACACTACTGTGCTTTGGCTTGCAAGAATACAAAAAGCTTCCATTCAAAAAAAAAAAAAAAAAGTGGTTTAAATCTTTCCCTCACTGTATCATATCACTCAGTTTTCAATGAAATATTTTTCATAGGGAAATACTAATGCTTTTTTTGCCAGAAAAGGTCCATTTTGAATTTTAAAACTGGTAGTGAAAACAGACTTGACAAATTATATGAGATTCTGTGAATTATATAACTTTTTGTTTTAACATCTAAATTAATTCATTGTGAGAAAGAGGGGGGAAAACAGAAGTTTGTCCTGATTCTTATTTCACAGGCATGTGTTGTATTTATCATCACTCAGGACAGCAAAAAATCTAAAACATCTTAAAAATTGCCTCGAAACAGAGAAAATAGCTGTAACCAGATGCCTGTGAATGCAAAATCTGTCCACTGTCTCCTACATAGCAAGCACACCATCTCCCACTCTTACATCGTCACATGAGGTTATTAACCCTACAGGTAATCATTGTGTTAGGCCCTTCCTTTTCTATCACTCCCTTAATCACTCCAAGTCAGCAGCTCAAGTGTTAAGGAAGAAACTTTGTCAGGCTCTTTCTCAAAGTAGTTTTCTGAGAACTGCTAATTTGCAGCATGCTATTTAAAGGAAACGTCTGCTCATCAGAGGATAATCTCAGAAATCTGTGGGTTTGCAGAGTGGCAGGTACCCAGCTCTTCCTTGGCTGAAAACAGCAGAGATTTACTTTCGTATCTACTTCCCACATACAGGAGTTATTGCCTGAGTTTTTCTGCTCAGTTCCTCATGACAAGGCATTTCGGGCCATGCATTTGAACTTCGTTGGAAGTTTCTTTATACATTTAAAATGAGGGATGCTGAGCCAAGCACTAAGGCTTTGAGTAGAACTGAGACATGGAGGTTTGTGCTCTCTATTTCTAGGCTCAATTTTTAGTATTTTTCATTAGTGCAGCCATGCCATCCCTTCAATTCCTTCTTCTTGTCCTTCTTTGAACACATCCAATTTTGCAAAATACCATTTCCAGCCAAGAATTCCAGAAATTAATGAAGGATTTAGGTTTCTAAGCTATTTTATAATCCAATAAATAAATAAATAATGATAAAATAGATTACTGGTGATGTGTGACTCTATAAAGATCAACATGGCTGTGATCACCAATCTACGTGTGACACACCAAAACTTATTGATGTCCTCAGAAGGATGTTCTTGTCTGATTTGGGTATGTCTTGGCAAGCCAAAAAATTCCAATCTAGTTATGTCCATCACTTGTTCAGAATCACTTGTTAAAGAATCACAGAATGGGTAAGGTTGGAAGGGACCACAATGAATCATCTGGTCCAACCTCCCTGCCCAAGCACGGTCATCCTGGAGCATATTGCATGGGATTGCATTCAGACACTTCTTGAATATCTCCATTGAGAGAAACTCCACAACCTCTCTGGGCAATCTATTCCAGTGCATGGTCATCAGCACAATAAAGAAATTCTTCCTCATGTTCAGGTGGAACTTCATGTTCATCCTTTTCTACCCACTGCCACTTGACCTATTGCTTGGCACCACCACAAAGAGCCTCACTCCATCCTCTTGACACCCTCCCTTTAGACACTTGTAAACACTGATGAGGTCTCCTCTCAGCTGTCTTCTTGAGTCTGAACAGGTCCATTTCTGTCAGCTTCTCCTCAAAAGAGAGATGCTTCAGTCCTTTAATCACCTTTTTTGCCTTCCACCTGACCTCCTCCAGGAGGTCCATGTCTCTTTTGTACTGAGGAGCCCAGAACTGGACACACTACTCCAAATGTGGCCTCATTAATGCTGATTAGAGGGACAGGGTCAACTCCCTCAACCTGCTGGCAATGT
>VYZS01009662.1:22320-54000 GCA_013400695.1 Neodrepanis coruscans | reverse complement strand
TTATATAGACATCAAGCTCTGCACTTGGACACTATTTTCACATAAAAATTAATTTATTTTTTTCTTATGTGATGCACATCACTTCTAAAGCCATTATGTACTGCTCAAAAATAAATATTGTGGGTTTATTGGTTTTGAGGGAGGGTTCGTTTAATGCAGTATTCATATGTAAAAATGTAAAAGGTAATTTTTCCTTTTATTTTCAGAGAACTGGATTAGTCATTGTAAACAGTGTATCTTTGCCTTGATATGCCACATCTGCCTCTGGCATAAAGAAGTATTTCTGAGGATAACTTAGTTATTTGGAAACTGCTGTTTGTAGTAACTTATATTTGCTGAAGCCAGTTTTCTTTAAAACTTAACATTAAAAGTCATTTTTGTTAAGATCTGTCAAGCCTTTTTTGAGAGAGGTCTGCATTTTCTTCTAATGGAACAGAGCATGACAAGAAGTACATGTTTGTGGTTAACAGGGAATAAAAACAGCTTCTACTCTTGTTTTCATGGATATAATATTGTATCTTAAGGGAGAAAACCAGAGTTTACCAGAGCAATGTTTACTAGAGCAAAGTCATGGAGAAACGAATAGACTTGAAGGTCAGCTTCTATTTCTTCCAGATAAAGTTGATTCACATTTTACATTTGGATGTCAGGTTCTGGTACACAGACTCCTAGTGATAATGGGGCCTGTTTTCTGTCTTTGGAATTCATACGAGAAGGAGTCATTCCTTTATTTGATGCTTGGTCTGAACTTGTGTTTATTTATGTGTCATATGAGTAAATTAAAAACTATTAAACTAAATTTAGTGACATGAGAATATTTTAGTAAAATTATTCTCTAAGTGTTTTTCTCGTCTTTCTTCATTTGCTCATAATTGAGGTGAAATCTGGCCATTGTTTAAGCCAGTAAGTTATTTTGCCTTCAAAAAGTAGGCTAAAAATACAAACTTCTCATGGCTTCTTTAGAAGCAAAATACATATTTATTTGCAGCGCAGCAGTTCCCAAGTTCCCTGCACAATTTCAGTAGTAGGAAATTTTTTTTTTTTTCCTAACACACATTTCTTCAACATGAGAAAAACTGAGCTGAATTTCCATCTGAGTGTCAGATTTATGCTGCATTTTGGTTTTGGCCTTCCATATCAAGAGTCTTCCTCTTTGATGTGAGTTGAAAGATACATTTCTTTCTATAAGACAGATACAAATGTTCATTGGCACAGTAACTATGTTGCAGCATATTAGGTAATGGTTGCTTCCTATCCAAAATCCAGTAAAAAGACTCATTTACAAAGCAATTCCTAAGACTCAGAAAGGATGTTCCTTCAGGAGCTTCTTTTATTTTGACTATTTTGATATTCTATCACTGTTCTGGTGTTCTCTCACTGTTGCTAAGATTGTCCTCTGCAGGTCTTCATCCACCCAGGTGATCTGGAGTTGTTCTGGTTAATGTCAAAGTAACTGCAGTGACATTTTTTTTTCTTTTGAAAGCAAGAGTATATTTTGGATATTCTGCAGTCGATCTTCATTTTAAACAAAATAGTCATTTTTCCCTTTGTGCAGTTATTGAAGCCTTTGTATTTGGAAACAGAAATTACATGTGAAAAATTAACTATTACAAATTATTCTTTATGTTCTTAGTATAACTTGAAGATGTTTTGCAGGTGACATCTACATTTGGATAGAGAAGATGAATATTATTTAAAACATCCTGCATCTTGTAAGGGTTGTGGCTAAGCAGTGCGAATGAAGTGTGCAAGTTTCTCTTAAGAGTTCTTGATTTTATTTTGCCTTGGTTTTTGTGTACCAAAGTACTGAAGATTAATTTACAGTACAGAACTTGTAATTTTAAATATGCAAATCTACATGATTAGATACATTGTAAACAATTATTTTAATACCTGTCCTGAAATATTGGGAATCTGTTGTTCAATTGATGGCTTATCTGTCTTGAAAGGAAATGATTGTTGGCTTTGTCTTCCAGACTGAGCAAGTTGTATTGGGGAATAAAAAAGTGAGGCAGCTGAGACTTTTGCAGGCAATCCACAAAATATCCCAGACATTTCTGAAAGCAATGATCCAGGTCTCCCAAATGCCAGTCTGTGTCATTTGGCCACATAACACAGGAGTGGAAAATAGCAGTTTTGACATGATACGAGCAGAATTTTTCCAACTCTTTTGCATATTTCATTTTAAGTTGCTCTAGAAGATACTTCAGCAGCTTAAGACAACCCTTCCTGTTAAATAAATAAGAATTTATTAGGTGCCTTCTTCATAGTTCTAAATATGTATTTTAGATATTTAAACACAAAAAAATATGCATCAGTTGTCTTGTGACTTTCTTGATTCCGTACAAGATATAATTGGTAAACCAACATTTTAGTTTACTAATTAAGGAGGTTTTGTACCTCATGTGGGTTTTCTTCCTTTTTGAAGTAAATCTGGAAAACAGTTTTTTTAGAAGTGAAAAATTATTTCATTCCCATCATTCATTTCTCACCATCATTTTAGAAAGTGCCTTAATATGAAGTGTAATTTTGCTCAGAAAGCTGAGTCACCAGACTTTCTTAAGCTGTTTTTTCTAAACAGGACTGAATTTGGGCAAGATTATTTATTTAACAAATCACATCTTTTGTGTTCCAAGGCAAGTCGAGAGTATGAACCAGCCATGTGAGTCACTTTTGTGAATGTTTTCACTTTTCATTAAGTAAATGCAAGTTAGACATTTAATGAGCGCATGCATTGTTGTAGTGTTGTAGATCTATAATGCCTAAAAGCCTTATTGCTTCTTTTTATAAGTAATTACTCTTAGCTCAAATTCTTAAATGCTAAACTGAAACAGTGCTAGACAGCACTAACCCAGCTCACACAGGCTTAAAGTAAAATATTCATATGAAATACCAACCTACAGCACTTTGGTCCATCAGATTCACAACACGTCTTCGAGTTGCCATGGTTGTTCATCATGGCCTTCTCAATGTGTGAAAAGGAAAGTCGCCACGTGTTTCCTAAAGTTAAGCACAAGACTGTTAAATTGTTATACAGCACTAAGTATCAGTGTTTGTATCTAGAAAAAAAGCAAGACACTTTACAATTGCCTTAAATTTAGTGTCAGCAATTCCTTTGCCCCTATAAAAAACATCATACTTCAGTTAGTTCTTCCTTAATTCCCCAGCAGCTCCACACAAAGACAATTATAATTAATGTAGGACATAGTTAATTATTTAGATGCTTTAAATTCCTATGGATGTTTGGATTTACTTCGAAAATTAAGTTTAATTCTGAATTTTCCTGAATTTGCTGAACATGATTTGCAGAATTGCACTACTGGAAATCTTCTACCTTTGACTTTGTATACTCTTACTCTATTTTCTGGTTTTCTTTTGTGCAAGTAATAGGCTTGTGAGTTTGTCTCAAGTAAGGTGACTGTTCTGAAGCACTTACTTTTGTTCTTCTGGTCATGCTTCAGAAAATAAGTGCTAACGTATCTCAACACCCTGTTTTTAACACCAGCAATCATTTTTGTCTTCCTTACATGAGTTAGACTGTTTCCCCTTGCCTGTTTGGCACAGTTACTCTGCATTTAATTTGCAGGGGAAGAGACAGCCCAATACAGCACTAGTGATTTATTTGGCATAGATAGCATGGGCATGCTAATTAAAAAAAATACCAGATTGCCTGAAATCTTTTTGCTGAAATCATCAGTTCTTACAGTGCAATAAGTCAGGGTGTTTCTGCAAACTATTGTAGGCTCGATATGACAGTAGTATGAAGGAAAAAAAAATGTTGTAGCCATTCCAGAGTTCAATGAGAAATAATGTATCTTGATAGAAAAGAACAGAGTTTGCTTCCTGCAGAAGTATTTCGTTTGTGTATGCAGTCTCATGTACAGGGATTCCCTGCCTTTTTAGAGGTCGTTTAAGATTTGTTTTTTCCTTACAAAACCAAGAAGTGCATGCTGCTGTTAAGTACAGTTCTAGAACAGGGAAGGTTCATATGCATGTGTCAGACTGGAGTGGATTTAATATAATGCTCTTAGGAATGGTCACTCTGTAGCCTGGCAGAGTATTGTATTTAGATTTCGGTACAGGACGAGCAGTGTCATAAATCTGATATTTAAAGAGGGATTTCAGTTGTCTTTGATCTGGCTCTATCCAGGATGAGATGAAGATCTGTAGGCAGCATACTGAACACAATCTGGATACCCTTTCTTTAGCACTTGTAAGTGATCAAGTTGTAGAGAAGATATTTCATAACTTATTACTGTCCATATTTGAGATACCTCTTAGAACCTTTTCTCTTTTGTTTTGCTTGGCTACTAAATAAATTGGTCTAGATCTGAAGTCTCTCCTGACTTTTGTTCCCAGCCATTGTTCAATTTTGAGGCCTTCCCGTGTGCTAGGTGGCCAGCTGTGCTGAACTTTCAAAGTCAAGATGATGTCCACTGATATTTCTGATGGAGGATTTTTGATCTTAAGAGTTATTGCAGGACTTCCAGCCTTTTTTCTTGTCACAGTTACTTCCACATCTAGAAACAAAGAGTGATTTTTCATGTTAGAGATATAGAGATACATATACATATATGAAACCTTTTTCTGAACAATGTTTAAGGTTTTTACTAATGAAGAACTCATAATCAATCAAAAGACATACCTGGGTTGTCACTGGCTCTTTATCCTACAGGATATGGATGATCAATAAAACATTGAGAAGGCCTGTTGAGGCGTTCTATGAAATAGGAGTAAATCAGCCAAACAGAGCAGTTCAAAAGTAGTGTCTATGTCTAAGACTCTGAAATATAGTAATCTTTTCCAATGACCTGCTTCACTGTTGAAAACACACACTGAAAGGGATTTGGCCACAATGTTTCTGAAGGCTTTGGAAAAAAATAACCCCAAAAGGGAACACAGTTTCTGTATCAATTGGTATAAATTATTAGATGCTGAATAAAAGAAAGCTCTTCATTTTGCTACCAGTTCAGCAACTGGCTCTTTGTACACAACAGACGCAAAATATATATGTCATATAGGAAGTACCAAGCATGTGAAAGTACCCTTAGTATTTGTTATTTTCATACAGAAAGAGGATTGTGTAGCAGAGTTAATCATGTAGTATGATTGGCTCTAATGTATTTGTGATTCTTAACACCTTTAGCAAACTTGAGATACCAGGGACAGGAGGGGTTACAGCTCCATTGCCACAAAGAGAGTTGACTGGGAGGAAAACACTTTCTATTAACAGGGCAATGCATATGCATAATGTAACTGGATTTTTAGCACTCCTAGGTGAAGCTTGTTCTCTCATTTACTTACTTTTAATGTTTTTTACTTCTTGTTTAATAATTTCTCTCAGTGCTTGAAGCATTTTAAAGGCTGATAATTTTCCATCTTCATCTAAAAACTTCAACAAATACTTTTCTTGTGGACTTCTTTTCAATGATAGGTAATAATAGGCTCCAGTGTCATCAGACTCCTCCAACTGAAGCCTTGCAACAGTTATTACAAGCATGATGTCAAATTCATTTGGTTCAGATATCTGCAAAGTAGGAGAACACAACAGCCAATGTGCAATTTATTCTCTTTAGCTTTATATACAAATTGTGGCTTTATCTACCATTGCCTTGCAGTATTTTCATGTCTGGTGTTGAAATATGATCTTGTTTCTGTGGTCTTGTATTGCAAGATTACTGTGCATTTAGGTGGAGAAAAGCAATTTACAGATAGCTGTTCACTTCCCAGCTTTCCAACTTACTAATTTTTAAAAGAGCTTTAAGATTCTTGAGCTGTTCTGAGTAATGCATAAAGGCTGAATTTAGTCAACCTTTGGCACACAGGTTTGAACTGTGAGGAAAAAAAACACATTCCTATGTCTGAAGCTGGTTTTAGAGGAAAGAAAAATAAAGTGTCCACAATTTTGACTTTGTTTCAGGGTGTGCTGGAACCAGGAAACAAGGTACTCCTTAGAGAATGTCAAGGAGTTGAACATAAAAGACCATCTAGTCCCAACACTCTCTGCCATGAGCAGGGACCTCTCTCACTGAACCAGGTTGCTCAAGGCCTTAGGGAACTTGGCTTTGAACACGGCCAGGGTTGGGGCACCCACAACCTCCCTCGGCAACCTGTTCCTGTGTCCCACCACCCTCACAGTAAATAATTATTTTCTACTATCTAGCCTAAATTTCCCATTCGTCAACTTACCCTCGTTACTCCTACTTTTTGAGAAAAAGTATAAAAACTGGCACAAAGCCTTTTGTGTAGTGCAGTATCGGCCGGATCCTGCGGTTACACACAGCTGACCTGCACGCTGTGCAAGAGCGCAGCTCTCTGTTTACTGCAGCTTTAATGCGCGTTCCGTTCAGGCAGCGTCTCTTACCGAATGCACATACGTACACCTTTCAGTAGCTTATTTCTCATTTTATAAAGCCTTCTGGTTAATTAACGGAGTCTTCCTTACAGTTTTAACTCGTTGGGAAGGGGCAGCTGTCGAGCGGCAGGAGCAGCGCGCAGCCGGCCCGTACGCGCCGCCCCCCACCTGCCGCCGGAGCCCAGCCCGCCGCACCCACCTTGACGCGCTCGTAGTAGCTGCCGGCGCTCAGCCGCTCGATGTTGCTGAAGCTGCCGTCTTTACTCCGGATGGCCTGGACCAGGTGCGAGACCACCTGGTTCACCAGCGCCGACGCCTCAGACACGTCGTCGCGGCCCAGGCTGAGCCGCGACAGCACCTCGCGGAGCCGCAGCGCGTCCGCCGCCGGCGGGGGGCTGCGTGGGGCCACNCCGGGCGGCCGCCCCGGGCGGTGGCTCCGTCCGTCCGCGGTGCCCGGCGGGTGGTGGCGCCGCTCGGGCTCTCGCCCTCAACGTGGCCCCGCGAGGGGCTGCGGGCTGAGCCCCTTGGCGTGCCCCGGCCCCGCGGAGCTCGGGGACGCAACCCCTGCCTGCTTCGCGCCCTTCTGCCGCGGGCACTCTCCATGGCCGCCGCTCCCTCTCCGCACCCGCTGGACGGCGAGCGCGGCCCCACGGAAAGGGGCTCCCGCCTCTGGTCTCGAGGGAGTTCCTCTTCCAGGCAACGCGCCTTCGCCAGGAAACGAAACCCGTCGAGCGGGATGGGGAGAGGCTCTGCCAGGTTCAGCCTGGGTACGGAAAAGCTCTGGCAGCGACAGCCAGGCTGCTGCGGGGAGTCCCGCGGGAGCGGCCGCCTCCCTCCAGTCCGCGGGGAGCGTTTTCCCGCTCCGGGAGGCACCTTCCTCCCGCCCACACGACGAGGGCATGGGCACGTGAGTCCCGGGACCGCCCGGTTTCACCACGCACACGTAGCGAGGGGACGGGCGGCCGCGGAGAGGCGGTCGGACCCGCCTCTCCCGTCCACGGAGCGCCCAGCTCCGCCTCTCGCCCCCGAGCGGCAGAACCGCGGCGACGCTGCCGGGAGGGTCGGCCCTGCCGCCATGTTTCTGCCGAGGGGCTGCCGTCGCCTGGCGCTGCTACCGGCGCCTCGCCACGGGCACCGCCGGGCAGGCAGCGAGGTCGGGGCGGCGGCGGCGCCGCTCTATGAAGTGGTGGTGATCGGCGGGGGCCATGCGGGGACGGAGGCGGCGGCGGCTGCCGCTCGCGGCGGGGCCCGCACTCTGCTGCTCACGCACAGGATCGGCACCATCGGTATCGCCGGGTGTGCTCGGGTTGGGGAGTGGGACGATACCGCCTCGGGTCTCCTCGGCGTTGGGAGCGGCGCTGAGCCGTGCAGGTTGTGGGAGCTTTTGGGCGGCGGCGATGAGCGTGTATCCCTGTGTCCCTTCCCCAGGGGAGATGTCGTGCAACCCGTCCTTCGGCGGCATCGGGAAGGGGCACCTCATGCGGGAGGTGGACGCGCTGGACGGGCTGTGCGGCCGCGTCTGCGACCGCTCCGGCGTTCACTACAAGGTCCTGAACCTCTGCAAGGGCCCGGCCGTGTGGGGCCTCCGCGCACAGATCGACCGCGGCCGCTACAAGGAGAACATGCAGGTGAGCGCGGGGCCCGGCCGAGTTTTTGGTATTGGATATTAGGACAAACTACTGCGGATGATGAGGAAGGGGCGCATGTTTTATTTTTCTTTTTTTACCTGTCAAACCTAGATACCTTTCTGTTTGGTACTTTAATGCACTGTAAGTTGTTGGAGCTCAGCATAGTTAAAAAAACTCTCCAGCATTTTAGATAGAGGTCAGGCTTCATGACCTGTATCATTTCTTTTGAGCTTAAACTCTATGTGAATGAAAACTACTTGATTGATCAGAATAGCTGAGTGTCTTCCAAATGGCATGGTAGTAATGAAAGAGGGTGATAGGTGTTTTGGAAATCAGCAGAGTTTGGGATTGCCCATATGTCTCATAACTTCCTAGATTTCTGCAGTAACTCCTTTCATGACAGAAAGAAATCCTTAACACACCACTGCTGACAGTTCGTGAGGCATCTGTGGAGGATCTTACTTTGACAGAGCCAGAACCAGACCATCCTGGGAAATGTCGAGTCACCGGAGTCGTTCTTGGTATGTGTTACTAGTCCGCACTAAGAGCAGCCCTTAGAACATTTGTCATTCATCAGTGAGAAAGATGAATTAGCCAAGAGAGCTGGTTTAGGCAGAATGTGAACTTAACTAGGTTTCTATGTCTAATACAAAGTAATACAGTGACAAAAATACCAGGATTGATAGGATATTTTGAGGTTTACCAAGTCACTTTTCTTCAGGCCAGTGATACTGATTTCCATGCTGCGTTTTGATGTTTTATTTGATGAACATTGTATGATGTCAACAATGTTATGGGGTCATGGGGTCCTGTTACTAAAAGACTCATACTTTATTACCCCTTGGTGTTCTAATAAACAAGCTTTCTGAACTAAAGGCTTAGATATGATTTTTTTCCCCAGGAGTGTGTTTTCTATGTTAGGGGTAACTTTTTTAGGGATAACAAAAATACAAGAATAACTACATGGTACTTACTGCAGTTATTACTGTTAGTGCTTTTATTGCTGAAATGCTGCTTTTGTTACATAACAGAAGATGGATAAACCCTCAGTGAACACTGTTAGTCTAGTTTTAGACAGAAGCAGCAGAATATCAGGGCTTTGTTGATACTGAAATATGTACACCTCTGAAAACTTGCTGTTTCAGGGGATGGAAGCACGGTACATGCTGGAAGTGTTGTCCTGACCACTGGTACGTTTCTGAGGGGTATGATCCACATTGGACTAGAGATGCACCCAGCTGGGCGGTTAGGGGACCAGCCAGCCATCGGGCTAGCTCAGACTCTGGAGAAACTGGGATTTGCTGTGGGCAGGCTGAAGACCGGGACACCACCCCGACTTGCTAAAGATACGATTGACTTCAGTGCTCTGCAAGAACGTGCAGCTGACAATCCTCCAGTGCCCTTCAGCTTCCTCAGTGAGGCCGTGTGGATCAAGGTGGGATAGCACACATCCAATGCACTTAGTGCTAGGTGGGGAGTGGGAATGTCATGGTCATAATCAGCCAGGGAGTTGGTGGCTGGGAGGGGAAGCTGGGATATATTTGAACTGGAGGTGTTACGTTTCTGAGGACTCTCAATGCAAAGGGAGAAGTTGCTTGTGTTCTTTTGAAAGCAAGTACCTTCTTATTCTCACTTCTCAACTTGAGAACCAAACTTTATTTACTTCTGGTGACAAAGGTGTGTGAAATGTGATTCTGCTACTAATATTCTTCATATGCTGGTTACATGGGTGATTTACAAAATATCTTTGTTATTATACTTGTATTGTGGAGATTTATAATGTCCTGCTTCTTACCTTAGCTTTAAAATAAGGTTAAAATGTTGAAATTAGGTATTAATAATAGTATTGACTAGGAAACAGAAAGGATGGAGTTATCCACGGAACTCAGAAGTGGCATGTTAACTGTAACTTAAAAGCAGAAAAAGCTCAACTTTCCAAAGAAATTTTCTTTCCAAAGGAAATTCTTGCATAATGTAACATAGTTAAATAGCACAGAGTTAAGTATCAGGAGTTAATTTGCCCCAGAGCATATAGAAATTGCAATAACCTATTATAATCAGGATGTGAGCAAAAGTAATGTCACTTGAAGTCCTTGGTATGTGTAGGAAAGGTTTTAAGGAGTTAAGGTGCAACATTATTACTATTTTGAATATGAGTCCATTGATGCTTTTTCAGAAAAAACAGTTAAATACTTTACATGGTGGGGGGTTTTCAGACTTTGAAGTTGTTTTGTTAATTTCTGAGTTTTGAGAATTTTTTTTATTCTCCACTGAGAAATTTCTTTTTTTTTTCCTTCACCAAATCCTTTAATCAGCTGTTAGCTGTAGCATCAGCACTTACTCTTCTTACTCCAGAGATTTGAATTCCTGTGCTCAGTTTGAGCTGAGTGTGAGCTTTGAGCTGAGTTTGACTGCTGTGATATAACATGATGCTTTAATGTGTATAGAATAAAACTTGAATTCTGGACTCCCAAGTTCTGTCTGGTTTTTTGGTCTGCTTTTGGGCATCTTTCCCAAGCTCTCTGATGGCTCATGTTCTGTCTGTGCCATGGGTATGACAGCGCTATTTAACTCTATAAGAAGTGAGAGCCAGTTGTCATGGAAGAGGTATTTGAGATCCTCAGAGTTGCTCAGTGATAGTACAGTATTGTGACTGGATTAATTTAAAGCAAGATTTGGCTTCTTTCAGCCAGAAGATCAGCTGTCATGTCACCTGACATACACTACCTTGAAAGCTCAGCAAATTATCTGTGATAACCTCCATCTGAACAACCATGTGAGGGAGACAACAAGGGGCCCACGGTAAGTGTGTGGCATCATGCAGGGCTGTCAAGGGGACAAGCTGTCAATCTGTTTGAAACTGTGGGGCTGTCTCCTGCTTCACTTCTGGAAAGTTACTTTTTCTCCATGTCAGGTGATGCTCATGGCTATTTCCTGTTGCAGGTACTGTCCTTCTCTTGAATCAAAGGTTCTGCGCTTCCCAAATCGAAAACATCAAGTGTGGCTGGAGCCTGAAGGCTTGGAGTCCAACATCATTTACCCCCAAGGCATGTCCATGACACTGCCACCTGAGCTCCAGGAGCAGGTGATCAGATCCGTGCCAGGCTTGGAAAGAGCCAAGATGTTACAGCCAGGTGAGAGGAATGAATAATTTTAAATGTGTTTGCTGTATTGTTTACAAGTTAATGAAAACCAGATTTTATTTAGAGCATAGAAAAACAAAGGAAATATGAAACAAAACTAATTCTTGGATACAGGGATTTTTCCTTGCTAGTTTTGAAAGTAAATAAAATTTGATAAGCTAAGTCATCCTTCCCCACTGAATTGCCTTTGATGACACTCAAAATCTCAGCTGTAATATAAGCTGTCTTGTGTGTCACAGGTTATGGGGTGCAGTATGATTTTTTAGATCCCCGTCAACTGACTGCTTCTCTTGAGTCACGTCTTGTTCAGCGCCTCTTCTTTGCTGGCCAGATAAATGGCACAACAGGCTATGAAGAAGCTGCAGCTCAGGTGGGTGAATCTGACCATGCGTACTCAGCACTCAGAAAAGGGATATTGCCTTGGCATTTGTCTGTGATACAGCGTCTTGCTAGGCCCATTTTGTGCTCGTGAGATGTTCTTATTTTTGTTGCTCACCCCAATTCAGACTTGCCCAAGATACTTTCAGTATCTGCACTTACTATCACTAAGACTGCAATAACAAAAGTAATCGGAAGCACTGTCAAGTGTTTCAGCATGGAGACTGTACTGTGGGTATCATTGAAAACGTATGGGAATTGTCTCCAGACACATCAGCAGCGGCCAAGAAGCCCTTCCAACACTTGTAGTGTCACAAGTAATCTGGGCACAGACTTTCGTGTTTTGGGTACAGTTTGACATGTGAGTCTTTGGAGGCAGATGTGGTGATATTTTAGGATAAATGGTTTTGGTTTGTTTTTTGTCTGCCTAGGGTGTGATTGCTGGGATCAATGCTTGCCTGCGGGTTCGTGGCAAGCCCCCTTTTGTTGTCAGTCGCACCGAAGGCTACGTTGGTGTCCTGATTGATGACCTCACCACTCTGGGCACCAGCGAGCCATACCGGATGTTCACCAGCCGTGTGGAGTTCCGCATGTCCCTCCGGCCTGACAATGCTGATGTCAGGCTCACTCACAGAGGTATTTTATTGTGGTGGCTCTTGCAGTGAGCAGCCCTCTCTGATTGTAGACTGTTTACCTCATACACACCATGTGTCTCTGCAGGTTTTGAGGAAGCTGGGTGTGTGTCACAGCAGCGATATGAACAAGCGATGAAGATGAAAGCTGCTTTAGAAGATGGAATTGCAACACTAAAATCACTTCAGTTCAGCATATCCAAATGGTCCCAGTTACTCCCAGAAGTTCCCATCAGTAGCAGTCGTAGTTCACCTCTCAGGTAAAGTTTATAGCTGGAGCTTTCTTGTCTGACCTATGCTTGCTTTAGAACATGTGGCTAGTGGTTTCACAACATTTATCCATGTTTCCTGAAGCTGTCTGTACTCCAAGATTCCATCTGATGCTTGCCTGTAGAATAAGTGCAATGTTGGTGTTTTTACTATACTATGGTTCCTAGTGCTGACATGTGCCCCAGAGTAAGGGGGTGTTCCACTGGCCCAGTCAGTTTTTGATGCCCTTATAGAAAGTGTCACCAAGTAGCGACAGTTTTATAGTGGGTTGCTGCTTTGCTGAAAGCTTGTTAAAGCAGCAGTTGATTTCAGGCTGATGTCAGATGGTAGCTTATACACAAAGGCTCTTGCTGCCCCTATGCCTCCTTATCGTTTCTGTTCTGGCCAACTAAATCTGTGTGAAAGGTTCCCCTTGGTGCCCCCCCCCAAGTCCCTTCCATTTTGCTGTGATTTTCCATAAAAAGCCCCTCTTCAAGAGCTGAACAGCTCTTCTGTGTTTTGAGATAGCAGGGACTTGAACTTGGCTCTGCAATTGTTCTGGCTTATGCTAAGACCTTTGTAAGTTTGAGCTGAGAACAATTGTAAATCTGCCTTATGGAAGTTACTGTTTTCTACCATAAAAATTTACTCTTGTTCTCCACAGTGCTTTTGATGTCCTTCAGTATCAAGATGCTAACATGGAGATTCTGGCAAAGGCTTTCCCAGAGTGCCTAGGCAAGCTTGCTCAGTGGAGACAACTGGCAGAGAGATTGAAAATAGAAGGTAGAATACAAGAGTTATGACTTCTTGTGGTGATCTGCATATGTTCTGTTCAGTATGGGGAGAGCAAATCCATTTATCCTAGTGTGCTTCATGTTGATGCTTAGAGAAATTAAGCACTCTTATCAGAGTGTGTACCTTTTAGCACAGGCCACATCCCTTTGTATGCACCTGTGTTTCACTGTAGAGGGTGACATCAGTTATTCCTGTTTACTCCTGGGGTTTTTCTCCTTATTGCCCTGTCCAAATGATCATTCTTTGCCAGCGTGAGAAATAAAAACAACCCATGTTACCCAAATTCCTGTTACAAATCGAAGAGTATGACTTCTTCCAAAGTGGTGATGTGAATTAGGCTCTTTAATATGTTAGGCTGGAAACTTCCTTAGGAGCTTTTGACTGTCTTAGTGAAATTAATTGCTCATTCTGCTTCCAAGAATTCTTGCAAGTGACATATTTCACATGAATATGTTTGGTTTTCTTGATTTCCTGATCATCACAGCTGCTTACGAGTGGTGTGTAGTCCATCAGCAGCAGGAAATAGAAGAAGTGCGTCGTGATGAAGCTCTCCAGCTGCCAGAGGACCTAGATTACTTTGCCATCAATGCATCACTCTCAACAGAGGTGCGAGAGAAGCTGGACTCTAACCGTCCCCAGACGGTAAGATATACAGCCACAGCACGGTTGAGCAGCAATGAAATCCCTTCCATCTTCCTGAGGGACATGGGGGGTGGTGAAAGGAATCTAGGAAAGGAATATCCACAGGTTTTGATCTCATTTCTCACTACATGCTGTGTGTAGGCTTGGTTTTGGTTAATTTGTCCTTGTTTCCATGTGCAGATTGGTGCAGTAAGCCGTATCCCTGGAATTACACCAGCTGCTATTGTTAACCTGCTAAGATTTGTGAAAAACAATCACTGGAAGACAGAGAAGCTAAAAGCTTTACCTCAGTCTGGGAAGTACTTAACAGGGAAAATGTACTCAGAGAAAGCAACTTCAAAAAGACAGATTTCAGCAGAGTTTTCTGAAGAGGAGACACAAAGTACCTTTGTTAAAACATCTTTGTAGAGAATGGCACCAATCCTGCCAAACTGTGTGGCAAGATCTCCTGTGCTCTTGAGTCTCTTCACAAATAACACCTGCACTGGCCAGATCCAAAGCAGTTCTAATTGCGTTCTGTAGCAGGGTCATTGAGTAGATCATGAATGCACACAGTAAATGCTCAGAAACCTAAATATAGCCTTTGATTTGGCTGATGCAGATGAAGAGACAAGGAGAACTGCTTTTAAAATTCCACTCATTTGGAAGATGTTGGATGGTCAAAATCTCTTCTAAAGCATCTTGTAAAGAACAGTGTTTTGCTCTTATAAGTAAGAAATGTTACCATCCTGAAGCTGTGGCAGCACAAGAGCATTTGAGCTAAAAAGTGTTCCATTGACTTCAGTACTTGTGTTCATAGCTGTGCAGTGACTATGCACAGATGTAGTGTCAGGCAATAGGAAACACTTGGCTATGGAAACATGTGCCACATGAAATATTTAAACTCATGCAGGAGACTGACAATGCAAACACCATATTCTACAGGTGTTTTTCTCCTTTAAAATAAATAAAGCTTATCTTGAAACTCACTGAAGAACTTGGTTGGACAGTTCACTGGATCGAAGTTCACACATGCCAGGTGGGGCAAGATTAACTACAGAGCTGGTGGATGCAGCTGGACAAGACGGGCTGCTGCAGGCTGGGTGCTGGGGAAGGTGGGGGGCATACGGGAACCTGCCCCAGGAACCTCAGCTTGTGAAGCCCTATGTGACATGCTGTGGGCCCAGAGGAGCAGGACACAGGGGTTTCTCATTGGAACAGGTCCTGCAATTAACAGTAATACAAACTGAATCTGAGCGAGGCTCAGGTCAATTGGGCAGCAGTCTCTGGTGCTGTTCTAATTTCTGAACATCTGAATTGACTGGGCAAACAGGCTCGAGAACACATTTTGTTATGGTTAATCATAGTATCTTATAGGTTGGAAAAGACCCTTAAGATCACTGAGTCCAACTATAAACCATATCTATGTGTAATTTTGAAATTATGATTCTGGACTTAACTAAGGGTTATTTGCTCAGGGTGAGTAGTTCCTTTCCTGGCCAAAGAAAGGAGTGAGAGCAAATCCCTTTTGTTGACAGAGACCCTGTCATGCAGTAGGAGAGTGGGCAGAGCTGGTTTGGGGCATCATTGCCTGCTTGAAAGCATATCCCTGTCACTAGCCATTGGCTTGTGCAGAATAGCTTTTAAACACGTGATCTGTAGATCTGATCATGTCAGAATGGCTCAGAAAAGCTAACATCTCTGCCCCTTTATGTCTGTGGCCTGTTTTCCTTCCAGTCTTGTTGGCTCAAAGATTTGCTTCAACCTTGGAAGTTTTAAATTCATCTTAAGGAAGGCAGCTCTGTTTCTTGCAGTGTAATTTAGACTCCAGGTACAGTGCTGTTGAAATTCCAGCTATGTGAATCGAAAGAAACCTTGAATCCTGTGCTTCTCTGTCGATTCAGAGCAGTGGAACTTCCGATCAAGAAAGTTTTATGCTTTCTTCATTGCGTTATATTTGTATTACGTTTGACTTTGATGTATCTATAAAAAGTTAGATCTACTATGGTTTTCTATGCTCTAAATAAAATCTGGTTTTCATTAACTTGTAAACAATACAGCAAACACATTTAAAATTATTCATTCCTCTCACCTGGCTGTAACATCTTGGCTCTTTCCAAGCCTGGCACGGATCTGATCACCTGCTCCTGGAGCTCAGGTGGCAGTGTCATGGACATGCCTTGGGGGTAAATGATGTTGGACTCCAAGCCTTCAGGCTCCAGCCACACTTGATGTTTTTGATTTGGGAAGCACAGAACCTTTAATTCAAGAGAGGGACAGTACCTGCAACAGTAAATAGCCATGAGCATCATGGCTATTTGAGACATGGAGAAAAAGTAACTTTCCAGAAGTGAAGCAGGAGACAGCCCCACAGTTTCAAACAGATTGACAGCTTGTCCCCTTGACAGCCCTGCATGATGCCACACACTTACCGTGGGCCCCTTGTTGTCTCCCTCACATGGTTGTTCAGATGGAGGTTATCACAGATAATTTGCTGAGCTTTCAAGGTAGTGTATGTCAGGTGACATGACAGCTGATCTTCTGGCTGAAAGAAGCCAAATCTTGCTTTAAATTAATCCAGTCACAATACTGTACTATCACTGAGCAACTCTGAGGATCTCAAATACCTCTTCCATGACAACTGGCTCTCACTTCTTATAGAGTTAAATAGCGCTGTCATACCCATGGCACAGACAGAACATGAGCCATCAGAGAGCTTGGGAAAGATGCCCAAAAGCAGACCAAAAAACCAGACAGAACTTGGGAGTCCAGAATTCAAGTTTTATTCTATACACATTAAAGCATCATGTTATATCACAGCAGTCAAACTCAGCTCAAAGCTCACACTCAGCTCAAACTGAGCACAGGAATTCAAATCTCTGGAGTAAGAAGAGTAAGTGCTGATGCTACAGCTAACAGCTGATTAAAGGATTTGGTGAAGGAAAAAAAAAAGAAATTTCTCAGTGGNCAGGAACCTCAGCTTGTGAAGCCCTATGTGACATGCTGTGGGCCCAGAGGAGCAGGACACAGGGGTTTCTCATTGGAACAGGTCCTGCAATTAACAGTAATACAAACTGAATCTGAGCGAGGCTCAGGTCAATTGGGCAGCAGTCTCTGGTGCTGTTCTAATTTCTGAACATCTGAATTGACTGGGCAAACAGGCTCGAGAACACATTTTGTTATGGTTAATCATAGTATCTTATAGGTTGGAAAAGACCCTTAAGATCACTGAGTCCAACTATAAACCATATCTATGTGTAATTTTGAAATTATGATTCTGGACTTAACTAAGGGTTATTTGCTCAGGGTGAGTAGTTCCTTTCCTGGCCAAAGAAAGGAGTGAGAGCAAATCCCTTTTGTTGACAGAGACCCTGTCATGCAGTAGGAGAGTGGGCAGAGCTGGTTTGGGGCATCATTGCCTGCTTGAAAGCATATCCCTGTCACTAGCCATTGGCTTGTGCAGAATAGCTTTTAAACACGTGATCTGTAGATCTGATCATGTCAGAATGGCTCAGAAAAGCTAACATCTCTGCCCCTTTATGTCTGTGGCCTGTTTTCCTTCCAGTCTTGTTGGCTCAAAGATTTGCTTCAACCTTGGAAGTTTTAAATTCATCTTAAGGAAGGCAGCTCTGTTTCTTGCAGTGTAATTTAGACTCCAGGTACAGTGCTGTTGAAATTCCAGCTATGTGAATCGAAAGAAACCTTGAATCCTGTGCTTCTCTGTCGATTCAGAGCAGTGGAACTTCCGATCAAGAAAGTTTTATGCTTTCTTCATTGCGTTATATTTGTATTACGTTTGACTTTGATGTATCTATAAAAAGTTAGATCTACTATGGTTTTCTATGCTCTAAATAAAATCTGGTTTTCATTAACTTGTAAACAATACAGCAAACACATTTAAAATTATTCATTCCTCTCACCTGGCTGTAACATCTTGACTCTTTCCAAACCTGGCACAGATCTGATCACCTGCTCCTGGAGCTCAGGTGGCAGTGTCATGGACATGCCTTGGGGGTAAATGATGTTGGACTCCAAGCCTTCAGGCTCCAGCCACACTTGATGTTTTTGATTTGGGAAGCACAGAACCTTTAATTCAAGAGAGGGACAGTACCTGCAACAGTAAATAGCCATGAGCATCATGGCTATTTGAGACATCGAGAAAAAGTAACTTTCCAGAAGTGAAGCAGGAGATTTCCCCATTTTCAAACAGATTGACCCTCGCTATGTGAAACAGGTTAGGTCAACCTAACCTGTTAGGCCAACCATGCATCCTCCCTCTCTGCTTGCCTGGTCACAGCAAGGATTATGGGATTACAAAGTACAATTCATTACTGTGCACACAAGCAAAAGCAAACGGCCCTGTGTGGACCTAGATTACTCTAGATTACAAGCTTGTCCCCTTTAGAGTTTTGCATGACGCCGCATGCTCACTGCGGGCTCCTTGTCTCCCTCTCGTGGTTGTTCAGATGGAGGTTATCAGATAATTTTCTGAACCTTCAAGGAAACCCTATTGACACCTTCATTTTCTCCCATTTAATCCAATTGTGCAATCTCAAAACTGCATTTCTTAGTTCCTATCAGCAGTCATTTCACAGAAAAACTTTGCTTTCAAGTATGCATGTCTTTGAAGACAAGTACTTTGCATCCTGCTACAAAAGCAAACACTTCATCATCTTTCTGTGCTAAATTTATTTCTGTGCTTCTGTTTTCATACACGCCAGCAGAAATGAAAGAATAATTNCAGGAACCTCAGCTTGTGAAGCCCTATGTGACATGCTGTGGGCCCAGAGGAGCAGGACACAGGGGTTTCTCATTGGAACAGGTCCTGCAATTAACAGTAATACAAACTGAATCTGAGCGAGGCTCAGGTCAATTGGGCAGCAGTCTCTGGTGCTGTTCTAATTTCTGAACATCTGAATTGACTGGGCAAACAGGCTCGAGAACACATTTTGTTATGGTTAATCATAGTATCTTATAGGTTGGAAAAGACCCTTAAGATCACTGAGTCCAACTATAAACCATATCTATGTGTAATTTTGAAATTATGATTCTGGACTTAACTAAGGGTTATTTGCTCAGGGTGAGTAGTTCCTTTCCTGGCCAAAGAAAGGAGTGAGAGCAAATCCCTTTTGTTGACAGAGACCCTGTCATGCAGTAGGAGAGTGGGCAGAGCTGGTTTGGGGCATCATTGCCTGCTTGAAAGCATATCCCTGTCACTAGCCATTGGCTTGTGCAGAATAGCTTTTAAACACGTGATCTGTAGATCTGATCATGTCAGAATGGCTCAGAAAAGCTAACATCTCTGCCCCTTTATGTCTGTGGCCTGTTTTCCTTCCAGTCTTGTTGGCTCAAAGATTTGCTTCAACCTTGGAAGTTTTAAATTCATCTTAAGGAAGGCAGCTCTGTTTCTTGCAGTGTAATTTAGACTCCAGGTACAGTGCTGTTGAAATTCCAGCTATGTGAATCGAAAGAAACCTTGAATCCTGTGCTTCTCTGTCGATTCAGAGCAGTGGAACTTCCGATCAAGAAAGTTTTATGCTTTCTTCATTGCGTTATATTTGTATTACGTTTGACTTTGATGTATCTATAAAAAGTTAGATCTACTATGTTTTTCTATGCTCTAAATAAAATCTGGTTTTCATTAACTTGTAAACAATACAGCAAACACATTTAAAATTATTCATTCCTCTCACCTGGCTGTAACATCTTGACTCTTTCCAAACCTGGCACAGATCTGATCACCTGCTCCTGGAGCTCAGGTGGCAGTGTCATGGACATGCCTTGTGGGTAAATGATGTTGGACTCCAAGCCTTCAGGCTCCAGCCACACTTGATGTTTTTGATTTGGGAAGCACAGAACCTTTAATTCAAGAGAGGGACAGTACCTGCAACAGTAAATAGCCATGAGCATCATGGCTATTTGAGACATCGAGAAAAAGTAACTTTCCAGAAGTGAAGCAGGAGATTTCCCCATTTTCAAACAGATTGACCCTCGCTATGTGAAACAGGTTAGGTCAACCTAACCTGTTAGGCCAACCATGCATCCTCCCTCTCTGCTTGCCTGGTCACAGCAAGGATTATGGGATTACAAAGTACAATTCATTACTGTGCACACAAGCAAAAGCAAACGGCCCTGTGTGGACCTAGATTACTCTAGATTACAAGCTTGTCCCCTTTAGAGTTTTGCATGACGCCGCATGCTCACTGCGGGCTCCTTGTCTCCCTCTCGTGGTTGTTCAGATGGAGGTTATCAGATAATTTTCTGAACCTTCAAGGAAACCCTATTGACACCTTCATTTTCTCCCATTTAATCCAATTGTGCAATCTCAAAACTGCATTTCTTAGTTCCTATCAGCAGTCATTTCACAGAAAAACTTTGCTTTCAAGTATGCATGTCTTTGAAGACAAGTACTTTGCATCCTGCTACAAAAGCAAACACTTCATCATCTTTCTGTGCTAAATTTATTTCTGTGCTTCTGTTTTCATACACGCCAGCAGAAATGAAAGAATAATTCCTCTGAGCAGGGCTGCATCAATGTCAAAAGAAGAGCAGAAGGAGTGGACTTTTGCTTTTCTTACTTTTAACAATTTAATAATGTGCAGCTGTGATCTAAGAAGGGCGAGAGAGTTAGTTAACTTTAGGGAAAATTGAAGTCAGGAGTGTATGGATGCATGGTTTTCCTGCAGGTCTCCTGTAATAACTGCTCTATTTCAGCATGAAGTGTGTCTTTGACTACTGGTGAACTCCCTTGTTAAGACAGGGTGTTCTCTGTTCACGTATGTGGGTTAATGATATTTGCTGAAATGGAAAACCTGGCGTGTGCACAAATTTGAGGACTGGCTGTCCCTCAGGTATTGGTTTTGTGTATACAGGGCTTGCCATATCTTGTGCTTGTTGAACAGTTCTTGTTTTAGAAGACTTAACCTGAAAAGAAATCATAGCTACAAGTAGTTCTATTCATTTTGTTGAGAAAATCAAGCACAGGAAAGCTAAATAATCTGCTGTAAATAGCATGAATAGATAGGATGCACATATTGTGCCATCTGCTTTATAACTACCAAGGACTTGTTACAAGGTCCAAGGTTTGGTTTTTACATGAAGACAAAGGGCGCTTAGACCTTCACAGTTCCTGTGGTCTTGCTAAGGCCAACAGGATGGGAAGGCCTGCTTTTAACATGGGTGCCTTTTTTGCTTTTCCTTGTGTGCACAGTAATGAATTGTACTTTGTAATCCCATAATCCTTGCTGTGACCAGGCAAGCAGAGAGGGAGGACGCATGGTGAGGTTGACCTAACACATTTCACATACTGAGGGTCTTTGTGTTTCCTGTTTCAATGTCTGTGTCTCTTTTTCATTCATGCAGAACACAGACCTGGTGATCAGCTCTTTTCCTCAGATCTCTACCATTCTATTGTGTACCAGATTTTTAAGACAATTTAAACCTAAACTTGTCTTCCCTTCCTATTCTAGTTTTCATTTTGTATGGTTCTTGGACTGACCAGTTTCTTCGTCTTTTATTTATGTCTGCCTGGAAGGTGAAAGGAAGAGAAAGATGGAAAGACATTTTATCCTAGGAGACACTAAAAGCTGCTGCAATCATAGCCTTTGATGATTTTAGTGCTGCTGGTGTATTTGCAAAGGTGCATCAGTAGCTGAGCTATGTGCATCACCCTAGTCCCCCACTTGGCTAGACCTTGCAAGTACAGATGTGCCTCCTAGTTATGCATTGCCCTTGCACTTTGTTAAGTAACAATCTTTACATGCAGTGATTTTAGATGCTCAGGGATTATTAGATTTGATGCCTACAGCTCTGAGGTTGTGCTCCTCCACGCAGTATCTCAGGATGTCATTTAGTGGATGCAGGGAGGATCCTGTTGTCCCCCCAGCCATGCTGTTTCCACTAAGGAGGTGCTCTCTGTACTTCCCACCAAACCATGACTTGTGCTGCTCAGTCTTTTCAAAGGGTTTATTTCCATCTTTTGCCATGACTTCATAGGGCTACTGAGAAATAAAAAGTCTTTCCCCTCCTGTGACTAAAATTAGTGGTGCCCAGAGCATTCAGCTGAAAGATGGGAGACTTGCTATGCAATTGATTTTACATAAAGGGCAGAGAAAAACTAATTGATTCTTGATCTGTTATTTTAATGAAAGCGATGCTTTAAGGAAAAACAAATTGCTTTTTTCTCTTTTGTTTCAAAACCACTGTGCAGGTTTAACCCTGCAGGTGTAACTCTGAGTGAGGAGACCTATGTGGATTCCCATCAGATGCTCTCTGACTCCATAATCACTGTCACAGGATCACCATGCATGATGCTGGGGCTTTCTCTCAAAAAATCTAGCTGGAGACTGAACTTTGCTGACTTTTTTGCAGACCTAAGACTAGACACTCTGTGATGTCTCCTTGAGGTGCTCAGCTATAAACAGGCTCTAACATGTCCTCATCCTCAGCTTCCCTATCTGTCCCCCTATGGTGTTGGTGCTCCTTGCTGCAGGAGTGGGTCAGCATAGCTGGTATAAGTGGGCTCCCTGGGAGGAACATGGTTCAGCAAAAGCTAATGCTGTAGCAGAGATGGGAGGCAGAAGCGAAGGATGAAGGCATTCTTGTCTAGCATCATCTGCAGCTAGCATCATCCCAGCACAAGCCCCAAGAGGTACATTTTCAGGCACCGCTGGGGACTGATAAGCACACACTGTTCTTCCAAGTGACTTAACACTTGATGTGGTTGACTGAAGAGCAGGCACAGAGCCAGGTGGGAAATGAGCTCACTCTGCCTTACAGGGCAGCAAGAAGAGAGGGGAGCTGACAGTGGCCTTGTGACTAGTTTCCTCGTTTGCACTGTACTGTGGCTTTACTTCAAAATTGCAGTGTATGACCAGGTGGTGGCCTGTGTCACAAGCTTATGGAATTTTTGGAGTCACAAGTGGAAAGGCTGCTGTGGCTGATACCACTGAGCTGCTGCTTCAGCCAAGTTTTGTCCTTGTCCCACTGCACCTCGAGAGACTTTGACTAGGTGGCCATAGGCTACTTTGGTGACATTGTGCCAGAGCAGGGCTGGCTGACAGTGGTAGGTGTCAGACACAAGCTGGAAGTAGCTGCAACAAATGCAGAGTGGTCATGTCACAGGCTGTGATCTCAGTTCTCAGTTGTACTGTGTGTGTAGAAGTCCTGGAAATGAATTACAGGAATTCCCTTCACAAGGAAGTGACTGCAGCAGATCAGAGCTCTTGTTCAGGTTTGCTTTCCTCCTCCCAATCTCTGTGCACATATATACAACCCCTCCTCCAAATAACTAGGGTACTAACATCCATAAAAGTGCTTTTGCAGCAGGCTAGGTAATATTAGTTATTATTACTAGTAATAACAGTAAGGTAGGAGGAAACTTATGATTAGGCTTACATTCTTTTTTTTTCCTCTGGGAAAGGCTATTTAAGGGCTTGTTTTACATAGAGACAACACTAACAATCCTACATCTTTTTCTTCAAAATACCCATGGTCCTATTGGCAGAACCATATCTCAGCTTATAAAACTAAATATTTATTAAATAGCTATTAAATATTTAATAACTAAGCCTATAATAATAAATAATAGAAATTATATGTAAATAATAACTATCAATAACTAGATATTAATTTTGAGAGGCTTTCACTTTGTTTACCAAGGAATTAGATTGTAATTCATCATCAAAATAGGAACTGTAGATTTTCAAGAAATCTGGCAATTGTAACAATTTATAAAAAGATTAAGTAGGCATCTTATTAATTCATATAGATATATAAATATGTTATATATAATATATACACACATACAGCAAGAAAAAAATGGGCATTTTGCTTAAGATGTGCCCAAGTGGCTGCAGATAAGCAGAATCTGAAACATTGCAGCCCTACCTGCAATCAAACCCCGCCCAGAAGGGAATGTTTGTCTTGCTTTTCGGTCACTGTCCCAATTTGGAGTCAGCTGCTTGGCCAGCTGGCTGGCTGTGCTGAGTCCTGCAGAACAGGGACCTGATGTGGGGAAATGAGTTCTGCTGTGGCTCTTCCCTTTAGTATTAAATAATCCAGATTTTACTGGGCTGAAAGGGAAAAAGTCACTGTGACTGCTGCTGGCAGGGCAGGCAGGGTCCCGAGTTAAGGGTGAGCTGACTCTGCTTATTTCCTTTGACTACGTAATATAAAAAATAGCATATTAACCCATAGATCTGTGTTTGTGCTGGGCCTGAGCTTGCAGATGCTCTTGCAGAAGGTTGATCATGTTTCTGGATTGGTTTGCTGAGAACAGCCAGGAGAAAGCCCTGGCATGTACCTCAGTGCACCAAGGACAAACCTGCTGCTACCTCAACCTTAAAAGCTTGGCCCATGGGAATGCTTCACCGATGAAAGCTTAGGTACCTTCAAATTTATTTTTTTAAAGGAAGAAATAAGTAAAATTTGCACAAATTCAGAGCTGTTAAGCATGGGGTTCAGCTCCTTTGCAGCTGCCCCTCGTGTACCCTGCTGCTGCCGCCACACCATCCCTCCACTCACAGGCCAGAAATCGTCTATTGGGTTAGCTCTGGTTTAGCTCCATATTCACCCGGCATCTTTCAAGGAAAATACATGTTCAACTGTCACCTTATCAGTGCAGAAAAGTTAGCAGATTTGAACTATGTTGTGTAAATATTTGAAACATAAAAGGATTAAAGAATTATTGACAGGCAGCCAGGAAAGTAACCTGTTTTTTAAAATAGGCAATTACATAGTTGACTTACAATGCAGAAATAATCTGAAGGAACTAAAGAGGATTCATAAAAGGCAAAAACCCCACTTCTGTGTTCTAGAAACTGAGTTTTGCCATCTAGCAGATTTTCCTTCAGCTCTTTTGTACCACAGCTGCTTTCTTCCTCCTCAAGTGAAGCCATTTTAGACCTTTCCTTGGCAAGAAGTAGGAGCATTGCAAGAGAAACGATGATTTGGCCCAGTGTTACTTTCCGTGGTCATTTTTTTTCCTGTTTAGCTTATCACTTGGCTATTGTTTAAGATCTGCAATTTCAGAACACTAAATCCTGATACAGGAAGTATTATTTGGCCAGTCAAACAACATGACGAATTTGAGGACTTCAAAATAACCATCATATACTCAAAGGTGTTAATACTGTCAGAGATTTTAAACTTACAAAAAAAGTTCTTGTATACAGAGGTTTTGAATGAAGCAGCCACTTTGAGGTGCTTAGGGCTCCCCAAGGAGCTGCTGGGGAAGCAGGGAGCTTATCAGGCCTCCCATCACCTCTCCTTTCCCCCTCAGGCTCCCTCTAGGCACTACATAAACACCAATATCAAGACAGCTATATTCAAAACATGAAAGTCTTTCATCTGCAAATTCAGTAAAATAAGCTATCCCAGTTACTAGCCTTGCACAAGCTGGTCTGAGATACAATTAAAATGCCTCGGAGCAGTGGACTGAGCAGAGCCTGTTTTATTTCAGCCTAAACTATCCACCTAGGCAACCAACACTGAAAAAGAATTTATTTGGTTACAGCAGCTACGACTGCACTGCTCCATTTCCCTACTACAAAGACCAACTAGCCTTTGTCGTATTCCTTGCCACACCCCCAAGACCTCACCACTTACATTTTTGGAATATTTCTGTGTGCTAAAAGCCCCCAGATTCCCAAAGCATGCATCATAAACTAGAAAGGAAATTGCTTTCATCTTCCAGCTCCCCCCGCCACCTTCAGCAACAAAACTGAAATATATTATATAAATGTAATACTCCAGTCAGTTTTCTGCCTTCATAGCTCCACAACCATGGCAGTATGCTTTCACACTTCTGCTTAAACACCACCAGCATTGCAGGATAGTGGGGAAAGAATGAAGGACAGCTATAAAAGTTGCTTAAAGAAATAAGCAGTCAAAAGACAAATACAGTTCTTGACTATGAACATTTATTAAAAGTTTGATTGAAGTAGTTTTATTCCCAAGTTTTGTTTACAAAAGTCTAACAATTTCCCCAGGTAGTCAAAGATTAATAAAAGAACTAAGATTGGATTACATTAGTGCATAGAAAGCAAATCTGGTCTATAAAAGTTAAAACTAAAGAAAACCCAACAAACCAGAATGCATAAAGTTTAGGTTTTGAATACAGGAAAACAACTGCTAGTATCCCAGGCAGTGCTCACAAGTGTGTTTTTACTGCACACAACGTGAAGTTGTCAGATGCAACACTGACTGGTCTCTAAGCTTTAGGATCTTTTCCCTCCAATGGAGGCAGAACCACTGCCTCTTCCCAAACTATGAAGCTGACTCTTGCCCCTGCCCCTCCCTCATGGACCATTTTAACAAGAACCATCCTCCCGGCAGCTTTTGCAGTTGATCTATGCACAGCTGACCAGAAATACAAGGCCTCTTGCAACAGCAACACTGCATGTCTCCCTTCTGCTGCTTGGGGTCAGGGACACCTCTAACACCTAGTGCAGCATCACACTTTATCTTGCCCTAAGGATTTGCATGAGTTGCTTATCACAAGCCAATTTCCAAACTGTCATGGAGCAAAGACACACAGCTGCAGACAACCCTATGCAACATACAGAGGCACTGTAGACAGCGTGTTGCATATCCAGGCTGCAGCCAGCCAAACCAAACATCCTGCACTTGCAAAGGAATGTGTAAGAAATCTAATGAAGGCAGAGCTGCACTGAAGGCAGCTTGTGCCAAAGCCTTTTCATCCAAATTAGAACTTTGCTGAACCAGTTTGATCAAAGTCCCTTGGAAAAAAGTCACCAATTGGTTTAACTGAAAGGCGTGCAAAGATCTGGCCAGATACTTTAAACTTTATTATGGCAACAGTATGCCTGCCTCCATTTTGAAGTTATGTACTTCCTGTTGCCTTGGGGATGCTAACAAACCTCCAGAAGCAGCATTTAAGCAGCACAAGGGGAGTCCCTTACTAAATTCCATATCCTGCTGTACTATGAAGCCCTCTAACCCTTGCTTCCACTGTATTTGGAACGTCTGTACCTTTGAACACGGTGTATAATGCTCCAAGGTTTTGCTGTAGTTGAGACACAGAAAGTGAGCAGAAAAGGAGAAAAGATCCAACCAAAGCAAACAGAGCATGAAAATAATTAACAGCAAATTCAGGTCTATCCAAGCAGTACAGATAGGAGTTCCTGCAGAGCAAGCACACAGCCGGAAAAGGAAAACAAATCAGAGAATAAAGCCATTACAGGCAGAACAAACATACTAGCGTCATGCAACAACAATCCCTCAAAGATACTGAATTCTTTTTGACCTTATGTGGAGATGCTGTGAGGAAATCATGTGAAAGGTTAGTAAAACAGATGCACCATGATGCAAGTTTGGTCCCATTATCCATTAACTACTTGCCTCTCTCCCTTTACTAATTCAAAGCAAGACTTCTATCTGGCATCCCCAATTATTACAGATGGTATTTCCTATAGCCCAAAACATTTTACTTGGAATTATTTGCCTAGTGAGTAACAGTTATCTTTTGGACTAGGCACCCAAGTCGACTAACTTTGATCCAAATCTTCAATGCATTTTTAAAGACTGCGGGGTACACTGTCCCACTGTTTTGTGCAGGCTATAGAAGTGTATCACTCAGATTGCATTGGAGTGTACCTCTGAACAGAAGTTTAATTTTTAAATTTGGCAATTGAGTGTCTTACTATGTATTAGAAAACATTTATGTGAAAGTGTTTAAAAGAGCTACACAACAGTTCATCGTTCCCTAGGAAAAAAAAATGTTTCTGCTTATAATCAGAAAAACCCACATACAAAACTTACGGGAAATCCAACACTGGATTCTTTATGCCTTTGTAATGTTAAATGTGTTCTTGTTCACATTATTTCTTCTTCCCAATATAAAGTTTTCTTGGTTTAAGTCAATGCATCACAGTACACACCAAAACACTTCAACTGTTGTCTGGTATTTTTGCTATCTGATCTAAAAATTGTTTTTGAAGAAAGCACCAGAAGTTGTTTTTAAGGCTTAGATTAGTTAAAAACAGTAAACCTGCAGCTGAGTTTTACTCTACTCTTCAGAAACAAATATTTTGAGTATATGTTTTGAAGTTTTTGACCATACTTAAGCAACAATGATCCTTTCTGATCCCATCAGGTCTACATATGTTTCACCATAAGCTTAACATTAACCCAAAGAACACAGAGACATAGCATTGAACTTCTGTTTTAATGGTCTCAAATTCTGTGACAGATTTTTGGTCTCAAGTTTCCATTTTAAAAAATTTATCAATTTTAAAGACTAATAACTTAAACTGCCACGAAACAAATGGTCCACAAACATTCCTTTCCTTCTGAAGCTTTTACGATGCATTGTAATCATTAACCAGTCTTTCACTATTAAACTTAAATGGCCAATTGAGACAAACAGTTCTGAGACCGTTCTTCCACCACTGATTAAGACTGAGGTGGCAGCTGGTGTACAGAATTTTCATTTAGCCTTCTGGGCCTTCTGGGCAGACTTTGTGACCTTGCCAGCTCCTCCAGCCTTCTTGTCAACTGCCTTGATGACACCAACAGCGACCGTCTGCCTCATGTCACGCACAGCAAAACGACCTGAAAACAAAAACACGTTTTATGACTTTTGTCTAGAGGTATGGAACTGAGTGTAAATCGCACAATGGCAACACACAACTTGGGATAAGTGGGCAAATGCTACTCTGGGAACAGACTGGGCCAGAGACATCAGCAGGGTATTCCTGGCACCGTTGATGCTTTTGTTTTACCTTGACTTGTTTCAAGTCACAGCTTTGAACAGCACTTCACAGAACACACTGCATCCTACTTGAAATCAAGGAGTGTCTTTTCCAGAGATCAGTATTAACACACTTTAGAAAGTGCCTTACCAAGAGGAGGATAATCAGAGAAGCTCTCAACACACATGGGCTTGCCAGGGATCATATCAACAATAGCAGCGTCTCCAGATTTCAGGAATTTGGGGCCATCCTCCAGCTTCTTGCCAGAACGACGATCAATCTTCTCTTTCAGCTCAGCAAATTTGCATGCAATGTGAGCAGTATGGCAATCCAGCACAGGGGCATAGCCAGCGCTAATTTGGCCAGGGTGGTTCAGGATAATGACCTGGGAAACCAAGGAAGCCAAGTTACCACCGGGATAATTCTGAATACAAATTCAAGAAATTCACAAGATTTGCTTCAAGCAAATACATCTCACACCACAACTTTATGTCACTTACAGCTCAGGTCACAAGAGAAAAAAATGCAAGACTTGTATTTCAGAACAGAACTACATTTCAAACATCCTCAAACAGCTGCAAAAAATACCTGTGCAGTGAAGCCAGCAGCTTCCATTGGAGGATCATTCTTGCTGTCACCAGCAACATTGCCACGGCGAACATCTTTCACAGACACATTCTTAACATTGAAACCAACGTTGTCTCCAGGCAGAGCTTCACTCAGGGCTTCGTGGTGCATCTCAACAGATTTTACTTCAGTTGTTACATTGACAGGGGCAAACGTAACCACCATGCCTGGCTTCAGAACACCAGTTTCCACACGGCCAACTGGTACAGTACCAATGCCTGCAAAAGAGAAATAACATTAGTAATTCAGCTTAACAAATGTATGCCCTTATGGGAAAAAAATCACTTGGGACAAATACTATACACATTTGAGTGTATAGTATTAACATTAGCATTAACAACTCTTGGGCAAAGGCCTGCATTTCTGGCCATACATCAGATTCACTGGCAAGCTAGAAGCATTATAGAAAACACATACCACCAATTTTGTAGACATCCTGAAGAGGCAGACGCAGAGGTTTGTCAGTTGGACGAGTTGGTGGCAGGATGCAGTCCAAGGCTTCAAGGAGGGTGGTTCCGCTGGCACTGCCATCCTTTCGGGTAATCTTCCACCCCTTGAACCAGGGCATCTGTAATGAAAACAAGCCCAGGAGTGAACCGACTGCCAAACTTAATGGCACAAGGCTGGAAAAGTGGTGTATCTTAGTGTTATCTCAATATACTGTTTCAGAATAGGATTTGATTTTCCACCTTGTCACTTCCAAATATAACTATTAAACACATGTGCATTTTATCATTGCATAGATTATCTCGGTTATCCTCCTAAGTCTTACGTTTCAATAGAAACAAATGCGAAACCTACATTAGAGCTAGGCTCCAACATGTTGTCACCGTTCCAACCAGAAATTGGCACAAAAGCTACAGTGTCTGGGTTGTAGCCAATTTTCTTGATGTACGTGCTGACTTCTTTAACAATCTCTTCATATCTCTTCTGGCTGTAAGGTGGCTCAGTGGAATCCATCTTGTTGACACCAACAATCAGCTGTTTCACACCCAGGGTGTAGGCCAGAAGGGCATGCTCACGGGTCTGCCCATTCTTGGAAATACCAGCCTCAAACTCACCAACACCAGCAGCAACAATCAGGACAGCACAGTCAGCCTTTGAAAAGAAAGAGAAATAACAGAACCCTCATTATAATGCTTGCACATTTGTCAAGGTATTACAGGAACCCACTCTAACCAACTAAGGAACAATCTCCTGGAACTCCCCAAATTCTTTGTTTTATTTACATACCTGAGAAGTTCCAGTAATCATGTTCTTAATGAAGTCTCTGTGTCCAGGAGCATCAATGATGGTGACGTAGTATTTGCTTGTTTCAAATTTCCACAGAGAAATATCAATAGTAATACCACGTTCACGTTCAGCCTTCAGCTTGTCCAAAACCCAGGCATATTTGAAGGAACCTTTGCCCATCTATGTTAAGAAGAAAGCAGTTTTTGGGTTTGTTTTTTTTTAGAAGAAGTTGCTACTTGCATTTACTTCATAAGGATCACACACTGGTTGAAGCACCAAACCTAATAATAAATGGCTCAATCCTAAAAAACGTTGCTCCTCATGAAACAAGCAACCAGATACCCTTGGCTCTACTAGTGAGAAATGCCAACTGTTTGCTGTTTATTGAACCTGTTGACAGTTAGCCCCACTGACAGCTTGTTAATTGCACTAAATGCACCTTAATGACAGAGCTGGAGCGAGTTTTACTATCAAGTGTTCTCTACAAAGGATAATCAACATTTGCCATATTTTGTTCCATGATGTTCTTATTAGGACTTATGCCATTACACAGAATCTAAAATATTTTGAGTAAAATTTCCTAGTTTTTAAATTAAACCTTCACACAGCAACTTCTTTAACTTCTGTTTTTTACTACATGTATGCACAGATGAAACTGGGCAGCTCACTTAAATTACAATTCCACACGTGACCACTCAGATGTAGCTTTAGGCCACCTTTCCCTTCCACTGCTCTATGCTCCACAATTTCAGCTTCTCCAACTAACACAATGGCGGATTGAATACTTCACACTTGTTCAACCTTAGAGACAACTGCAGCCCAGCTGCCGCCCTGTGGCCACGCAACACTGAGCCACTTGTTCAGCTACTGGAGCAGCTGCAACCAAATCGCCTCCTTGCGGCCACCGAATACGCTGCAACTTCACTTTGCGACTAAGGGTCTATTTGTTCCTGCACCCAGACATTTTGCTGGGTGCCAGCAAACGCACCTCGGCGGCTTCCTTTTCGAACTTCTCGATGGTTCTCTTGTCGATGCCCCCACATTTGTAGATGAGGTGGCCGGTGGTGGTGGACTTGCCAGAATCGACGTGGCCGATGACTACGATGTTGATGTGGGTCTTCTCCTTTCCCATTTCGGATGTAAGCTCAGTTCTCTCTTTCGGCCAAAGAGAATTGACACCTGGAAGTTTCCCACAAAAAAAAGTGGTTACGCCTCGGTTCCAGCCGTGTGGCAGCGATGGCGGCGGCACATGCGGGGCGGCCCGGGCTGCAGAGCGGCCCCGCCCCGCTGGGGGAGGGGTGGGGC